>MCJB01052686.1:64691-157984 GCA_002018475.1 Nicotiana obtusifolia | reverse complement strand
CAGCATTTCCAAGATTTGTTCACTGATCCTGGGGGGTCTATTAGAGATGATCTCCTATCCTACATCTCGCCACAGGTTACAGAGGAAGACAATGATAATCTGAGCAAAGAACCTACCATGGAAGAACTAAAACAGGCAGTCTTCTCGATGAGTCCAACTAGTGCTGCAGGGCCGAATGGATTCAATGGGAAGTTCTTTCAATTTTGCTGGGATATCATCCAAGTCGACCTCCTAAACGTGGTGAAAGCCTTCTTTTGTGGCCAATCCATTCCCAGATATATGTCTCAAGCATGTTTGGTTTTAATACCCAAAGTAGAGTTCCCTAATACTCTATCTGAGTTTAGACCAATAAGCTTGAGCAATTTCCTCAACAAGATCGTATCCAAGATCCTCAGTTTGAGGCTTGCTCCTATCCTCCCTAGAATTATTTTTCCAAATCAGTCCGGCTTTATAAAAGGCAGAAGCATCTCAGAGAACATTATGCTTGCACAGGAAATTGTTCAAGGGATCAAAAAGCCCAATAGAGGTGCTAATGTAGTTATAAAGTTGGACATGGCCAAAGCATATGATAGGGTATCCTGGTCCTTCACATGTTTCATAATGAGAAGGATGGGATTTGGGGAAACATTCATTGACATGGTCTGGCGAACAATGGCAAACAATTGGTATTCTGTCATAGTTAATGGAACAAGATATGATTTTTTCCATTCCACCGGAGGTCTTAAGCAGGGTGACCCCTTGGCCCCTTCACTTTTCATTTTGGGAGCAGAACTGCTATCCCAAATGCTTAACAACCTCACACATGATCAATTTTTTAATGGATTTTACATGGAGAGGAGAGGACCTCAAATCACACATCTGAGCTTTGCAGATGATGTGATTATCTTTACCTCTGGATGTAAAATTTCATTGCTAAAGATCATGAGAGTGCTACAGAATTATGAACTGGCATCTGGGCAACAAATTAACAAAAATAAAAGCCACTTCATGACTGATTCCTCTGTGTTCCATTACACCAACAGGAGAATTCACCGCCTGACAGGATTCACCAGAAAAGACTCCCCTCTTACCTATCTAGGATGTCCCCTGTACACAGGCAGGAAGAGATTTAGGCACTTCAACTGCATCATCACTAAAGTAGTAAGCAGGATTAGAGGATGGCATGGTAGGATGTTGTCCTATGGTGGTAGGCTGACTCTAATAAAACATGTTCTCCAATCCCTTCCCATACACCTGCTCTCTGCTGTCACACCCCCAAAGGCAGTTCTTAAACAAATTGAGAAACTAGCCGCCAATTTCTTCTGGGGGATGAACAAGGAGAGGAATAAGTACCACTGGGCATCATGGCGAAAACTAACTTACCCACAGGAAAAGGGGGCATTGGTTTGAGATCCATTACTGAAATTTGTAAATCCATGGAATACAAACAGTGGTGGAACTTCAGAACCAAACGCACACTGTGGACTGAGTTTCTTCTTGCCAAATACTGCCAAAGATCCCATCCCATGTCCAAAAAATGGAATTCCGGACAATCGCAGTCATGGAAAAGAATGATGATCACCAAAAAGACTGCTGATTCTCGCATCAAATGGAGATTGCATTCAGGAAACGCCAGTTTCTGGTGGGATAACTGGTTAGGTATCGGATACCTAGCCGATTACAAGCTAATAGTAGGCAGGCCAGGTAATATTAAAGTTTCAGAATTTTGGAGTGGAGGACAATGGGATATCCAAAAACTCAATCAAATGGCACCGGTGGCCATGATTCCCATCATCCTCCAAACCAAAATACATTATAATCCCGGCATCAGAGACAGACCAATATGGAAACCATCCACCTCTGGCGAGTTCTCTTGCTCATCAGCATGGTTAGTGCTAAGGGATAGAAACCCGGTTCTCCTTTCAAACAAGATGACATGGCACAAAAAGATCCCTTTCAAATGGTCGTTCTGCCTGTGGAGAGCTTTGAGAAACAAGCTCCCTACAGATGATAGGACGGCCATTTTTGGGCCTCCCAATGTCACAAGGTATGCATGTTGCATCAGATCTGGTGTGGAAACAGTGGAGCATGTCTTCCACAGTGGACACTTTGCTAAAACTGTCTGCAAGTATTTCAATGGACCAGTAGGAATCCTTGACCATAGGCAATCACTGAAAACGCACTTAATGAAATGGTGGCTTATGAAAAAGGAAAATGAGGTGTATAGCCTAGTCATAGATACCTTGCCAATCATCATATGTTGGAACTTGTGGAAAAATAGATGTGCGGCCAAATATGGAAGGAAATCCTCTTCTGTGACTAGAACATTGTTTTCTATCACCTCGGATCTCCTCCTACTGCTTAGAGCTTCATATCCCAACATTAATTGGCCACCAAACTGGACAGAAGTATATTCAGTTGTTGAGAACTTAAGCCACAAATTCACTGTCCAGCAGGTTACATGGCAGAAACCATCATTGAACTATGTAAAAATCAATACAGATGGTAGTGCACTAGGCAATCCCGGAAAAACAGGGGCAGGGATCATAATAAGAGATCATCATGGGCATTTTATCCATGCAATCTCAAGCCCACTAGGAGAAGACACAAATAACCAGGCAGAAACTAAGGCAGCACTCATTGGTATACACTGGTGCATTGATAATGGCTTTACAAATCTTCATTTGGAAAGCGATTCAAAACTGCTGATACAATGGTTAAATGGCGACTCAACACCTCCTTGGACCATTTGTATGGTAATAGAAGAGATACTCAAACTGATCCAACAGTGTCAGCATTTCAAATGCTCTCATGTCTTAAGAGAAGCAAATTGCCCAGCTGATACATTAGCTAAGTTAAGTCATGATCTGAGTAGTACCACCCACTACAATGACCAGCAAGAGCTACCTGCACAACTAAGTGGACAAATTAATCTAGACCAAATAGGCATGCCAGCATTTAGAATTAGAAAATCCAAGCAAGTCAGATGGCTATCACACCTAATCTTTAACAGTCATGCTACTAATGGCAATTAAGTACATGCAGGTACCTTTTAGATGGTTGGAAATCAGCAATGCAACACCCACACAGAGCTTACCCTCCAGATCAAACAGGAATGTGTCCAGCAGAACTTCACAGGAATTCCGACGGCAACAACTCCTCTGTTTCTCTGAGATCTTTCTGCTAATTATACATGGACCTTGCAGGAAAACTGGCACTAGGACACAGCTCTCTTAGCAGCCTTCACACGTGAAACTGGATAGTAAAGTGTCACAAACACTTCAGCTACAATTCTCTCCCTTCCCCCATTAACTAATCTGTTAGTTTTGCAGGCAGACATGGGTGCGCACTGGTTCAACAAGGATACAAAGAATAACGAAGTCTGTTATGTTACTCCCATAGTAACAAACATGACCCCAAAAAGTAGCAAAACAAACAACAGGGTGCAGCAGTTACCCCAGCAATTCCTACAATTCACAGCAACACAAGTTACTTGTATGTGCCTGAAAATCAGCAACCAATCACACACACATCACAGAGAATGTAGTGAACAGATGCAACACAGGTTACCAGATTTGAGCACCACACAGATGCAAACATCTCTGTCAATTCAGCAGCAAAAACACAGTGAACTTAGGAGTAGTGAACAGATGCACCAGCAATCGACACAAAGTTCTAAGCCACAACTTTTCTGGAAACAGAAACAAGGGATGACGAAAGCAGAAATCTGGAAACTCTTGAAGCTGGTAGTCACGAGGAAAACAATAGAGGACAGTGGCGAATCAGTGACAGTAGCAGCAGTGTCCAAACAGAACATGGACAATATGCAAGCATTGAAGCTCCAGCAACAATCCCTTTCCCTCCATTTCTCCATAACTTCTTTGTTGGTTTTTCAGGAACAAAGGAAGTTCCAGTGTAGTACAAAAGACGAGCAGATCATCCAACTGCACACTCCCCTTTCCCCAGTTTGTTAAATGCTAAATCTCTAATGGGAATGGATTCACAAAACAGAAAGATCAAAGGACAGAGACCAAAGGACAATAAACAGAGATCAAAGGACAATCAATGTCAGCAACAATGCAAGAGCCAGAACAAGACAACAACACAGGAGAACATGGCGACAATTTTGGACACTAACATAGTATTCTTTTTTGCAGGGAATGAAATATTTGCATCTGAGGACAGTACTATCTATAAGTTATTAGAACACTATCCAGTGGTATTAGTATGTTATCATGCTCAATCTGGAAGTGCGTTAATATTGTATGGAATGTATGTTCTGGATCAATGTTATGCAATAAACCACCACTCCACAGCCACATGGATGCACTCTACCAGTAATCTTCAATCTTGCTTTCCTAGTCATAGTCAAAGCAAAATTGAAGAATACTACTCTTCGTCATATAGCACATTTTTTGGAAGACTTTTGTATTGTGTTAGAAGTAGAATCAAGTTTATAAGATGGACTCTACTTCAAATCATTCCATTAATAGATTTAGGAACATCTAAATTTTGTACAGTTGACCTAGATTCAACACTCACTGTTTTTGTATATATGACTGTCGATCCATGTTATAAGATCGACAGCCATTACATCACTATAGGTCTAACTCACCTTAGCTATCTAGGTACAGTTGGTCACCAAATGTGGGTGATCAAGGATGTACACCTTCCCTATATGGAGGTCAGGTCGATGCCCCCCTCCATCATTGTACTTTCTATTATTATATATTTATGAAAATTAGCCCTAAAAAAAAAAAAGTAAGACACTGCCCAGGTATGCTTTCTTCGCGATCGCGTAGGCAAACGGCCCAAGCCCCAGAAAATTGCCTATTGCGAAAGCGACAGGAGCCTCGCGAATGCGGAGGCTCACATGGCCTACCCTACGCGAACGCGTGGGCTTCCTCGCGGAACCGAAGAATAACGGCGGCCACCCAGATTTAGCCTCCTCTACACGAACGTGTAGAAAAATTTCAGTCACCATATTTTCCTTCTTTGCGAACGCGGCCCCTCCCTTGCAAACGCGAAGAAGGAAACCAGAATCAGCAGATGGCGGATTTTGATCTCAACTCTTGGTGCTCCGAAGCTCACTCAAGCCACCCGGGACCCCCTCTAACTGCACATACAAGTCTATAAACATATTACGGACATGCTCAAACTCTCGAGACGCGTAAAACAACATCAAAACTATAAATCGCGCCCCAAAACTAAATTGAATCAAATTATGAACTTCAAGTTTTTAACTTGCTCTGAACGCGCGGAATCGTACTTAGACTACTCGGGCTGACACCAAATTTTGGGTGCAAGTCTTAAATCATCATACGAAACTATTTCTGGGCTCGGAATCCCAAACGGACCTCGATAACACCAAAACCTACTCCAAACCAAATTTAAAGAACTTTTAAACCTTCAATAAGCTAACTTTCAACTTTAGGAACCGAAACGCTCCCGGTTCATCCAAACCCGATCCGGACACACGCCCAAGTCCAAAATCACCATGCGAACCTATTGGGACCGTCAAATCCCGATTCCGAGGTTGCTTACTAGAAATGTTTACCCAAGTCAAACTTAACCTTCTAAAGCTAATATTAAGGAACTAAGTGTTCCGATTTCAACTCGAACCCTTTCAAATCCAAACTAACCATCCCCGCGAGTCATAAAATAATAAAAGAACATACATGGAGTTTTATTTTAGGGGAACGGGGATCTAGGAAGCAAGACGTCCGGTCGGGTCGTTACAAAGTATATCCTGCACTTTCTAATTCAGACTTTTGGTAGTACTATTTTTACTGAAACCTTTGCTGTAATATTAAAGTAATTTCTTATGGTTGGGTCAATTCCATTGCAATTCGAAGGTATATTGGGGATTTTCATTTCTGTGGAAGTCAAATATCTGATAAATTACATTGCACCCATTTTTTTTATTGGTTTTAGTAGATACTAAGGGTAGCCAAGAACTTCACACCTACTGCAATATTATTCTTGAGTTTATCTTTATAAAACAAATAGATTGCGTTTAAAAGAAGGGATATAAACAAAGTTTCTGATTGTCGCCCAATAAGAAGTTGTAACAAATTCTTACTTTCCTTGATTGAAAAGAAATAGCTATCTTTATATTCCAGCATCTAGGATTCTTTTGTGTTCAAGTTGGAACCAAATATATTAACGTTTGAAACATTCATTTATGTTAAACCTGTGACAATAGAGTTTTCATTTGTAGAACAATAATTAATTACTAATATATATATATGGTTATATTTTCTGAATTTTAGCAAGTATTTCGAACTAACTTTTACTTTTTAAAATCAGATGATTCAACTAGAGTCAGGAAAGGTCATGGAAGGACAATAGGAAAAGGTTTTGAGAAAATGAAGAAGTCTATAGGAAGAAAGATGGTTATAGATATCCTAGTTGGTAAAGGAAGGCCAGTTGAGGCAATTCCATCAGCAAAGCTATCAAATGAGTTAGGAATTATTGCTCGCAACTTTCTTTCGCTTCCAAACAAGTGGAAGGAACTTACAAGAGAGGATAAGGATGCAGCATTAATTAAATGCCCTGTAAGAATTCTATATTTTGGTAAATTTTATTACATTGTAAATATGTTAGTTTTTAATCTTTTACGAGCAAATGGAATTTTGATTGTTTTGTAGTGTCTTCAAAACTTCTCATTTTGCGGGAGAAGTTTAAAACTAACTTGGATGAGCAATACACCAAAGACAGCTGTGAGGATATTATGAAAAATAGAAGCCGATAATGGCGCTACAAATTAAAAAAGCTATTTGGAAGTGCAAGCTCCAAGGAAGAGGCTCGTAAAATTGAAGTGCCAGAGTCCCCGAAAAATTGGAATAGGTTCTGGGACATGTGGGCGAATCTAGAGCATAAGGTAATTTCTATTTATATTTGTCTCGTTGTAATTTTTTCTGGCAAATAACATTCACGATTTCTCAAAGAAAAAGGTAATTTAACTAGTTAAGTATACGAACAAACAAAATGTACAGAAGATATTTTCAGTAACATGTTTTTTTTTACTTTGTAGCTGCAACATTCATTCATGGATGATATGACTTACATTGATATGAGTAGACCCTTCAAAAATCTGCGTTTACAGAAGATACAAATAAGAGTGAGAAAATAAACTGGAAG
Source organism: Nicotiana obtusifolia (assembly GCA_002018475.1). NCBI lineage: Eukaryota > Viridiplantae > Streptophyta > Magnoliopsida > Solanales > Solanaceae > Nicotiana > Nicotiana obtusifolia. Next base: position 150,862 of record MCJB01052686.1, on the reverse strand, counting down.
TACAAAAAGAGAAAAAAAGGATCCTTTAAATGGCTCTGTGAAATGCAATCTTTGAGAAGAGCTTGGTGTGGTTCTTAGTTTCTGTCCACTCTTTTATGTTAATATCCGAGAACTTATATTGTGAAATGATAATAAGCTTTAGCATCATATTTATGTCATTATAATTTTATTTACTTATATTTATATCTTTTTAGAGACGCTGCGAGATAAACAAGGTCAATCGAACAAAGCTCAAATCTAATCATTTCATGGGGTCAAGAGCTTTTGTAGCTGCTCGTGCTGAAATAGTAAGTTATACTATTTTTACTTTTTGTAAAGATGATATTTTAGTAATATTTCATATTATTTTTATATTTTGTAGGGTGTGAATGAACATGGAGGAGTAGAGCCAAATAGGATTGAGTTCTATAAAAGCACCCATTACTCGAGTGAAAAAGGATGGTTATCTCTAGAGGCTGAGACTAACTAAGTAATATTTTAGTAACATGTCACACGTATTCATTCTATCTTATAATTAATTCAACTGATATAATATGTTTATATAGAACAAAATAAGAGATTTGAGAGCTCGGTCTGTCTCTGAAGAGAATCCAATGACTATTGATGAAATTGCTGATAATATACTTGGGACAAGGTCGGGATATATTAAGGGCCTTGGTTATGGTCCAAAGCCTAATACAACTACAGCAACAAAAAGGAGGACATCAGAATTAGAGGACTCTCTTAGGAGGGCAAAAGAGGATGCTGCTACTGCCCAACATAGTTTACAAGAACGTTTGAATGCAGCTAAAATTGAGGTGGCAAATCAGCAGATACAAATACAAACATTAACTTCTGAGTTGGGTACTATACGGGCACGCCAAGAGGAAATATTAAACCAAATGCAACGTCATTTTATTGGCGCATCATCATCAAGGTTAGAAGTACTACATCTTTAAATGATAAATTCAAGTATTATTCTTGTAGCATCTAAGTTCGAATATTTTTTTGTGATACAACAAAGATTGGGCCCCATCAGATAGACTTTTGTGTTGGACAGATTTACTTTAATTATATTTCTTTTAATTTAAGGAGCTTTTATCTCAATATAGTTTTAATATTAGTTGTATGATCAATGTTGAATGTTTTTGTTATTACTTTTGATTTTTACTTTTATGTTATTACCTTGATTGTTTTATTATGTTATTTCAAATTCGTATAACGCCAGTCTAAAACAAATACGAATATAACATCATCAAACATTTGTTATTAGTGACAAAAGTTCACTTTTGTATAGTTTTTAGGAATGACACATTTTCGTCACGAAACAAATTAAGTTCGTCATAAATTCACTATATTTAGTGACAAAAATAATTTATGTCCCAAATTATCTTTTTATTTACGACGAATCAACATTGTATTTTATGACAATTGTAATTGTCACTAATTATAATAATTTATACTAACAACTTTGTTTTGTCGATAAAATAATTTTTTTAGTGACAGGATGATAATTTTAACTATAAAATTATAATTGTAACTAATTATATATTGGGGACGAAATACTTTTTTTGTTAGATAAAAGGTAGTCTTTAGTGACAAAATTACGATTTTTGAACTACGAAACACACATAGCTTTAGAGATATTTGACGTCGTCACTAATTAAACTGAATATTTAGCGACGAGGCAGTTTCGTCGACATTAATGCAATTTTTAATGACGAGATCATACTATTAAGTATGATTTTTTTGGTATTTTTTATGACAAATAAATTGGTCATAAATATTACGTATTTGGGGATGAAAAAAGATTTCGTATTTAATATATCATTATTTGGCGACGGAACACAAAGTTGCCTTTGTATATTATTAGTGACAGTGTTTTAGAGACGAACGATTGACAAACAAATTTTGTCATAAAAAATCTTTGGTGACGAAAAGTGAATCATAGGTGACAAAATAATTCATCACTGATAATCAAATTTGTTGTAGTATTGTTTTCCCTATATTTCTGTTTTTTTTTTTTTTAATTATGATTCGTATAGGTTTATAGTGAGTGTCTTGTCATAGCCTCGGCACTACATTGTCGATATTAGGCTCGATACGTACGGAGTACATGGGGCCGGTTGTACTCATACTACATTTCACCATTTCTTATGCAGATCCTGGTGTTGGTCCCAGCAGTACGTAAAGGAGTTCGCTCAGATCTGACTGGCCCAGGAGACTTGAGGTAGAGCTGCTTGGCATTCGCAGCCTCCTAAAGTCCCCTTCTATTCTGTCTTTATTGTTTATTTTACTTCAAACAGCTATATTTTATTCAAATCATATTTGTAGTACTCTTGTCGCTCATGTACTTGTGACTCCAGATTTCTGGGATATGTTTAGATTGCGTTACGATTTCATTTATCACATATATTTTAGAGTATTTCAGTTTTAAATTATCAATATATTTTTTTTTTTTTAAAATTGTTAAAATTGGTTCATATTTCAGCTAACATTGACTTACTTAGCAAGTGAATGTTAGGCGCCATCACGGTCTCGTGATTGAGATTTCGGGTCGTGACATAAACTAAGAGTCACAAGCTACATATATGAAATGTTATCAATGTTATTCCATGAATCAAAGGATTATGCTAAGAATAAATCAACAGATAATGCAGTCACAAAGCCGCAGAATTGCAGACCAAAAGAATTTTCAAGATTTAATTACTTTGATTAAGTGGACTCTCCAATGCATGTTACTCAACCAAGAGAATTAGCATAATTCTTCATGCAAAATGGTCCTCATCACATGTAGTGTGTTCTGAGAATCGGTATTCCACCATTTATGTCCACTCTCCAACTTTTTAGTCAATTAACAAAATGAACCTCGGCAACATCAAGTTTTCATCAAAACCATAGTCTTAAGATGAGGACGTTTAGCAGTTCAGAGTAAATGCATGTCAACTCATGAACATAGCACTCGTCTTTGACAGATTCAACTTGAAAAAAATGTATTTTAAATTGAGAAGAGATAGTGTTGACAAGAGAAGACAAGTTGTCGCTCTTTAGCAGAAAAAATTGCTTTTAAAAACTTTTAATAAAACTTCAAACAAAATTATTGGTGAATTTTTTTGGTGAGGTTCCATTCATCTTTTTGATATATGAACAGTTTTGACATCATATGGTTGTTATAATTTATAAAGTGTTATTTCGGAGAAGTTAAGTCGGTATATGACAGACATTTAAGTACAATTTATCTTCTTAATATTTTGAACAACTTAAAAAGTGATCCTGTGGGTTTTTGCTGAACTTCAATTCTTTTTGGGTTGTAAATCCTAAAGGAATTATGCCATAAACCCAACCGCGACATATAATTTGGGCATAAATTTCTTGAGGACAACGAATCCACACTAGAACCTCTATATTTATGATCGCCAATTTCTCCCAAATTTTTATGATCCTCCAATTTCTTTTTTTGTGATCCCCCATTTTTATGCCATATTGATTCTTTCTACTTAAACTTGAGCCTAGACGAGGTTGATAAGTATGAGTCATATAGATTGACAACTACTCAATCCACAAATAAAAGCAAGACAACAACTTCTTGTCCGAAAAATAAAGGAGCAATACAACATGTTGCCGTGTCGGTCATTGGATCTAGCTTTAGTGTCCATGCATGGTAAAGCTTCCTAAGTTTCGAATTTGTGGTCTCCAACTCAGAAAATGAGAAATGATTGAAGGGTTGGGTGGAGCAGTAAGTGCTTCTCCATTTTTTAATTATAGATTTCGAATTTGAGTACCGGGTATGAAATTATTTTTGTTAAAAAATACTTTAGCTGCTCATAGGAGATTTTCAGAGCTAATTCAAATTTAATCAAGCCTTCAGTACAGATAGCGAACAAAAAAGGTAAACCAAAAAACAAGGAAATGGTCCATCCTCTCGTCTTCCTATCATGGCCAAAGCAAATATGTACCTGTGGCACCACAAATAGCTAGCACGCCATAATTAATGGTGACATAGAAATATGGCCAATCAAGCAAAATATTCATTTTGTAGGCCATCTCCTTTGCTACCCACCAAAACCAAAGGCCAAGAAGATATATGATTATTATGACTATGTACAATGTATTCTTCGAAGATCGATGGAACAATTGATACTTTACCTAGAATGGAAATTGGGGTGACTGCATAACATGCATTCGAGTATACAATTTCTAGCTAGGGTTAACATTTTTTTCCAAAATAGATAAACACCTACCAAAAGAAAAATTGGATATTTAAACTAGAACATATGAATAGTCAATTTATAACGTGTCTTGAACATTTTTTTATTATGGCCTTCACTCAAAAATCAAAGAACATACCGATCTAGACAACCAAATCGACATCCACCATAAGTTATTCTCAGATCAATATAATTTTCAGTAAGTAATGCATGTAGGGTCTTTCCAGGACTGACGAGTCATAGTACTAATACAAAAACAAATTAGATGAGATAAACCTTACTTAGTCAAGTATAAAGGCCAACTGATGAAAGATATTTTGGCAAAGAAGAAAGCGAGCCCTTGCCAAAATTGAAAAAAAAAGGTACGAGGCAAGCCAAGAACATGCTGAGATTTACGATACAACGGCCAAGTTAGATGCTACTAGACGTCTCGTTAAGCGACTCTCAATAAAACACATTGTAAGGTGAGAAATTTGACAAGAACCCTTCTTGGTTATTAATATTAAGTTAAGTTACAAAATGGTGATTAAATTTGTACTGCAATTTTCTATCACCTACACAATTATATATGTTATTCTTTTGTGTTTCCATATTATAGTCACATGATATATAGAAAATGTTTCTTCCATTAACTTTGCACTTTACTCCAAATTGGAATGCTATTAACTTTCGTGAAACTTTCTCTCGTAGTAAAAAGGTAGTAAAGGAATAATATAATTGTTCTAACAAATAGCGAGAATCTCGGCGGCGACATAGATTTTATTTGGAGAAGCTTATGCTGATATGCATAATAATCATATATATTCTTGTTCGTTAGGTAATAATTGTAGCTATCAGCTAGCTGTAGTTGACTCTGATTTATTCTTGCCGTTCCAATCAATTGGTCTTATTGTCCTTTTCTGGAAATGGAAAGTTGAAAACTCCACAAATGATTAAGGCCATCAAAGACATAAAATATTCATCCGCATCCAACATTTATACCAAATTAAATAATTTTATTTTTAAATTAAGTACGAGATATCTTCCCCTTCCAACTTAAGCATTATTCTTGTAACGACCAAATTGGTCGTTTTGCTTTCTAGTTTCCCGTTCTCTTAAATAAGACTCACTGTATATGTTTTTATTGTTTTATAAGTTGCGGGGATGGTTACTTCGAGATTTGGAAGGGTTCGGGTTGAAATCGGAACGCTTAGTTCCTTAGTTGGCTCTTAAAAGGTTAAGTTTGACTTTGGTCAATATTTTAGTAAACGACCCCGGAACCGGGATTTGACGGTTCCAATTGGTTCATATGATGATTTTGGACTTGGACGTATGTTTGGATCGGGTTTTGAATGACCGGGGAGCGTTTCGACGCTTAAGGTTGAAAGTTTGCTTATTGAAGGTTTAAAAGTTCTTCAAATTTGGTTTGGAGTAGGTTTTGGTGTTATCGAGGTCCGTTTGGGATTCCGAGCTAGGGAATAGTTCCATATAGTGATTTAAGATTTGCACACAAAATTTGGTGTCATTCCGAGTAGTTTAAGTATGTTTCGGCGCGTTCAGAGTAAGTTGGAAGAACTTGAAGTTCATAAGTTGATTCAATTTTGTTTAGGGTGTGATTCTTAGTTTTGATGTTGTTTTCCGCGTTCTGAGGGTGGGAGTGAGCCCGTTTTATGATTTCCAACTTATTGGCATGTTTGGACAGGGTCCCAGGTGCCATTCAGACGATGCACGGAGGTCGCTTAGCCATGGGTGAACAGCTGAAGCACCCAGCTTCTGGTGTAACCCCACCTGCGGAGGGCCAGCCGCAGGTGCGAGCTCGCAGAAGCGGCCCAACATTGGCAGCCAGAAACCGCAAGGCAACTGCGGGTGCGTGACCGCAGAAGCGGGACTTGCGCAGGTGCGGCTTACCTACCGCAGTTGCAGTGTCGCAGAAGCGACCCACTTTCGCAGATGCGAACTTAGGCCAGCCAAGGGAGGACCGCATCTACGAGGCCCTTTCCGTAGATGCGAAGCCGCAGATGTGGCCTAGGATCCGCAGAAGCGGAAGTCCCGGAGGCAATGAACTTCATTTATTACAGACTTAAGCCATTTTTAACCCATCTCTTTCATATTTTCGGCGATTTTGGAGCTTCTTGAGAGGGGTATTCACCTAGCAACTTGGAATTCAATGTACTATACGGATAGAGGAATGCTCTACCTCGCCAGATTATTGATACAAAAAATATCCAAATACCAAATTCGACTATAGACAGTTTATATGGGGTGTAGGCTTCCCAAAAGGTAACGGAGGCGTGCAAAGGTTTCCTCGGGCCGGACGGAGATTGGCCCTTGAGTGCATAAGTAAATTCTATCTAATGTGAGTTAAATACATAGATTAAGGGTAGATTTTAAAATGTAAATTTGTGAAAATTATATATTTGAGTTCGTGAGGTTATGGATAACATTTATCTTCGAAAATTTTCAGAATCAGGGGCGCGAGGGTGAATTTTAGGAATCTTTCAAATTGGGGTTGGGTAATCACTCTAATAGTTAAATTACGAACTTTTGAACATGTATTGATTAATTTATATAATATTTGACTAGTTTCGGGTCGTTTGGCAACGAGTTGAGGATTTAAAGCATATTTGTGGATCAGGAGTGAGCTTGAGAACGAGGTAAGTCTCTTACCTAACCTTGTAAGAGGGAAACTCATCCCCTTAGGTATTTTTGTTGGGAGTTATATGTGTGGGGAGATACGTACGCACTAGGTGACGAGAGTCCTTGTGTAGCTATATTCTATATGATGTCCGGGTAGTCTTAGGCTTACACCATGTCTTGTTTGCATTGTTATGTAGGTTATGCACATTAATTGCTTTGAAATGAGCTGAGATTAAGGATTTTAATATTTAAAGTCTCTAGTTTGGATTTCTTATGTTTGGAAAGAATTGAATGATTTTATAATAACTCTGATAATTCTGTGTTCACTCATGTCGCAAGTATTTTCGCGAACGAGGTAAATTTCCTCTACTCTCATGGGAGCGGGCCGTTCGCCTCGGCCGGTTAATAGATGTATCTATGATTCGTGCTGTTCGACTCTCGGTAATGCACATTACATTTCTGGATCGGGCCGTGCAACTTCGGCATAAATCGTGCGTGATAATACTCGGAGCCTAATTTTACTTGATAGTATTTTATGGCTTGAGGGGTTATAATTATTTAAATGACAGGAACTGACTCGAAATTTGTCGATAGTGAAAGAATTATTATTCTCTGCTTGTTACTGAGTTGTATTAATTGTTTTACATAATCCATGTTTATTTATAATTCCTGCATTTTATTGTTAGCCCATAGTAAGTGTCGAAGTCGACCCCTCGTCATTACTTTTTCGAGGTTAAACTTGATACTTATTGGGTACATGTTATTTATGTACTCACGCTACACTTCTGCACTAATCATGCAGGTTCTGAGGCAGGTGCATTTGGTAGTCACCCAGATGCACACCCTTGATACTCCGAGACTGAGCGGTGAGCTGCCTTCCGAGCCGTTCTGTAGCACTCGAAGTCTTTCTTTTGTGTTTTGCTGTTAATACATAATTAACTAAGTCAAAGTGTTTTGCTTTCTGTCAATTTCATTTCGGACAATAGTTTACTATTTTGTCTATTTTACTAGTAGCTCATACACTTGTGACACCAGGTCTTGGCACACACACTAGTAGACTGTATGGTTTTGGGATTATCACTATTGTCATGATTGCACTTAGCTGCTTTTGTCTTACTTATTTACATTTCCTATTTCGTAACCGTTTAATTAATGGAAATATAATTACTTGGAAACTTACTAAAAGGAGAAATCACGTGATTAGTTTACTGCTGGCTTGCCTAGCAGCGGAGCTGGGCGCCATCACAGCCTATAGGAAAATTGGGTCGTGACAAATGGTATCAGAGCACTAGGTTCACGTAGGTCTCACAAGTTATGAGGAGGCCTAATAAAGTCTTGCGGATCGATGCGTAGACGTCCGTACTTCTATTCGAGGGGTTATAGGGTGTTAGGAAACTACTCTTTCTTCATCTCCTATCGTGCAGTTGATGTGGTACTAAGTATCTTTCTCTTATTCTCTCATAGATAGTGAGAACGCGCGTAGGGGATGTTCCAGACCCTGGAGGAGCTGCTTCCCTGTTGCTAGAGGTCGAGGTAGAGGCCGAGGCAGGGCTCCAGCCCGTGGTAGGGGACGAGGATGTCTCGGAGTTGCCCTAGCTATGCCACCAGTGGATCCAGTAGAGGATCCTATTGTTGAGGAATAGGGCGAGGTTCCTGTAGCAGAGCTATCCCCGGTGGATTTTATGTCTGCGCCGGGATTTTTGGAGGTCATGGCCATATGCTGCGGTTCATGAATTCTATGACCGGGGCTGGTTTATTTCCAGCAGACCCTGCCACATCTCAAGCGGGAGGGGGAGCACAGATCCCTACCCGTCAGGCTCCAGGGCATGCAGTTGCCGTGTATTAGACCTCAGGCGCACTACCCGTGAGCTCAGCCAGTTGCAGTAGCTATACTTGAGCCCATACCAGCTGCGGCCGGTGATCCGTATAGGCTATTGGACAGATGGACCAGGCTGCAATCAACTATCTTTCGAGGTGAGCGACACGAGGATCCCCAGGACTTTATTAATCAGTGTAGGGAGAGACTGCACAACATGAGGATATTGGAGTCCCATGGGGTGGATTTTACTACCTTTTCGCTGGAGGGAAGGGCCCGTCGATGGTGGTTGTCCTATCTTCTTGGCAGACCAGCAGGTTCTCCTCCAATGACTTGGGGGACCAATTTACATGGCTCTTATTGGACAGATATATTCCATCCTCTCGGAGGGAAGAGTTGCGGTTTCAGTTCGAGCAGCTCCAGTAGGGCCAGATGTCTGTGACCAACTATGAGACGAGATTCCCTGAGTTGTCTCGCTATGCACTTATGATGCTTCCGACCGATGCATAGAGAGTGCAGAGGTTTGTTGTAGGTTTGCACTCTGCTAGCTAGGCCACTATGGCCCGAGAGGTTGAGATGGGAACTTCTTACGAGCTAGTTGTAGAGATAGCTCAGAGGATCGAGGGTGCACGTCAATGTGGTCGGGAGCAGGCTACGAGGGTAAGCGGTTCTGATATTCTGGAGAGTTTAGTGGTGCCTCGGCTGGGGGCAGGGGTTAGTTCGTGAGGGGTTAGTCTAGTAGTCCTACATATCCAGCTCCATCGCCTCCTCAGGTGCTCCGGTGCGACCTTATTTCAGCGCCATGCCAGAGAGTTCCTACTGGCCACCAGCTATTTATGGTTCCTCAACTGGGTATTCAGGCTATCAGGGTCAGACTTCCAGTCAGCTGTCCGCCGTTCCGAGAGGTTGTTATGTGTCTGGGTGTCCTGGCCACATGAAGAGGTCTGTAGAAGACTTTGGGGCAGGGCAGTGCAGCAGGGACACCAGCCTATGATTATAGCACCAGCTGCCGCATCCGGCCGCCCACAGGCTGAGGGCAAGTGGGTAGGAGCCGTCCTAGAGGTGGAAGCCAGTCATGTGGTGCTCCAGCTAGATTCTATGCTTTTTCGGCCAGACCAGATGCAGTGGCCTCAGATGCGGTGATCACAGGTATTATTTCTATTTGCGGTAGGGATGCTTCGGTACTGTTTGATCCAGGTTCTACATATTTTCATCTCTGTTTGCTTATTTCCTAGGTGTTACTCGTGAGTTCTTGGGTAATCTTGTTTATGTGTCCACACTAGTGAGCGATTCTGTTGTTGTGGATCAGATCTATCGGTCCTACATTTTTACTTCCTGTGGTTATGAGACCCGAGCAGATCTTCTATTGCTCGACATGACCAACTTTGAGGTCATCCTGGACATGGATTGGTTGTCTCTATATCATGCCATCCTTGATTGCCATGCCAAGACTGTTACCTTGGCGATACCAGAGTTTCCTAGATTAGAGTGGAAGGGTTCGTCTGTCAGTACATCTAGTTGAGTTATCTTCTTTCTGAAGGCTCGACACATGGTCGAGAAGGGGTGTTTTGGCTTATCTAGATTATGTTTGGGATACTACTGTAGAGACTTTGGCAATTAATTCAGTGCCTGTGGTCTGTGAGTTCTTCAATGTGTTTTCTTCTGATCTCCCAGGCATGCCACCAGATCGTGATATCGATTTCTGTATTGATTTGGCTTTAGGTACCCAACCTATCTCTGTTTCACTGTACCGTATGGCTCCGAAAGAGTTGAAGGAACAACTTGAGGAGTTGCTAGCGAAGGGGTTCGTCAAACCGAGTGTATCGCCTTGGGGTGCACCAGTGTTATTTGTGAAGAAGAAAGATTATGCATTGATTACTGCCAGTTGAACAAGGTTACCATCAAGAACAAGTACTCGTTACCGCGTATTAATGATTTGTTTGACCAGTTGCAGGGTGCCAGGGTGTTCTCTAAGATCGACTTGAGATTGGGGTACCATTAGTTGAAGATTCAGGATTCGGATATTCCGAAGATGGCTTTCCGGACTAGATATGGCCATTATGAGTTTCTAGTGATGTCCTTCGGTTTGACTAACGCCCCCACGACATTTATGGATTTGATGAACAGAGTGTTCAGTCCATCTATTCATTCGTTTGTCATTGTCTTCATTAATGATATTTTGATCTACTCGCGTAGCATGGAGGAGCACGAGAATTTGAGAGTTGTACTTCAGACCTTGCGGGAACAGAAACTATATGCTAAGTTCTTCAAGTGTGAGTTTTGGCTAGATTGTGTAGCATTCTTAGGCATGTTGTATCAGGCGAGGGACTAATGTTAATCCCAAGAAGATTGAGACAGTTCAGAGTTGGCCTCGTCCTACTACATCGATTGGGATCATGAGCTTCCTGGGTTAGCAGGTTATTATTGTGGGTTCGTGGAGGGCTTCTCATTTATTGCAGCACCCTTGGCTAAATTGACCAGAAGGGTGCTCCGTTCCGATGGTCTGATGATTGCGAGGAGAACTTTCAGAAGCTCAGGACCGCATTGACTTCAGCACCAGTGTTAGTGTTACCTTCCGGTTCGGAGATGTATACTGTGTATTGCGACACTTCATGTGTTGGTTTGGGTTGTGTATTGATGCAGGAGGGCCGAGTTATTGCATATGCTTCACGTCAGCTGAAGCCCCCCGAGAAGAATTAATCTATACACGATTTGGAGTTTGCTACGATTATTCATGCACTTAAGATCTGGAGGAATTATCTTTATGGGGTGCCCTGTGAGATTTACACCGATCATCGCAGCTTGCAACATTTGTTCAGGCAGAGGGATCTCAATTTGAGGCAGCGCAGGTGGTGTTGATACCCAATTTTACCTTTATAAAGGTCATATATGCTTTTAAAATATCGTTCCTACACCATCACCAATTTTATAAAGTTTTATAATTTTCTATAATTTCTTTTAAAGCTTTAAAATCGATTTCTTGCATTAAATTATTCAAATATTTATAAGTTATCCCTTTAAATTATTTTTGAGTTATTTAATCTCCCAAATTTATTATTTGTGTCCACATGCATGTTTTACAATATTTTACTTCATTTATATAATTACATTTGCATATTTGTGCTATTTACATATTTTGCAATAGTAGCCTATACTTTGCAATTAATTATATTTTATTATTTTATTCAAAGTTAAAATAACTTTTTATATGTTTACAACCTTCAACTATTATTTTAAAATGCTTATTTTCTTAAATAATATTTTATACACTTATTTAGATATTTTTATTAATTTTGTTTTCCTTAATTTCTTTATTTTTTAAAGCTAGCCCAAACCAGGATATTTTTTCGGATCAATTGGCAGCCTAGACACCCCACCTTAGCCCAATAATGCCCCAGCCCAAACCGAATGACCCTCTTTTAAAATAACTGGTCGCGACCCGTTGGACGACCCACACTTCACAAACCCTAGCCGCCTCCTCAAATCTTCTCCGAATCCGATCGAATCATAATTTCCTTCTGTTATTCTCTTACCTTTAATGGGTTACCTCATTGCTGCTTACAAGATTACGGCGTTACTTAGTATTTACCTCACATTCGGAAAATACCAGTCTCCAAATCAAGGGAAATCAGCTTGACCTTTGAGACTTATATGTTATTTTGTCTATATACACTCACTACCAGGTTATATTGGTCCGATTTACCAATCCTCGGCCAATCATTGATTTCCATCAAACTAGGGTTTGAAATTTCAATTTTTCTTCTTTACCAGTTCTATTACTGATTGCATGTGATATTCTTTCCTTATTTATGTTCGATTAATTATTTTCCGTATTTGCTTGTTCGATTTCCACCACTATATAAACCCCTTTCCCCGTTCCCCTTCAAGAACTTAACGATTATTACTTAACTATTGTTACCGCTAGTATGCCCTCACTCTCACTTATTCTATTCTATTCTGCAACTTTTGATTTTGGCCGGCTGAAAGCCAAGGCCATCAGAGTCCATTCATTAGTCTCCTCCAGTGCAAGCACCCACTTCGAGGCTCTTGTGAACTTTGAAGCACTGGAGAATTGAGGGTTTTCATTACACTCCTGCAATCGCTGCTATTCCTGAGATTTTGAGTTTCTCATTCTCCATTCGCTTTGTTTGCAACTGGTTAGTGTCCCATACTTTCGCAATTCTACTTCTTTCTGTTTGTGTTTATGTTATTTGCATTAGTGCTACTTTCATTTCCTTGAGTTAATTTCGATATTATGCCACTTCGTATGCAATTCTGCTTATTTTAATACTACTTTGTAGTTCCACTAGCTTCAATTCTATGCAAGTCCTGATCTTAACTCATATGTGGATAGCTAAGCTAATTCATGATGCCTACCTGATTCGTAATTGAAACCTGATTGATGGTTGTTGAACTTTGTACTTAAAACTTTAGGAAACTATGTTCCTGCTCAAGATTGCTCTCTTCATGTTGTATCCTTTATGCATATTGAACTATTTCTCTACAAGTTATATGATAATACTATCTAAATACTTAGCCTAATATGATAACCTTAATGCATGCTCATTATGTGTGTCCAACCTGAAAGATTTCTAATCATTATGTTTATGAATAGTTGGTTACTTATCGGTTGCTTATTCTGAGTATGATTTCTTGCCTTGTTCTGTACTATTATGATAATCAACTCATACCCAGAATGTGTTCTAATTCCTATTGAGACATTTATGCCCAACGTTTATCATTCTGGAGTTCTATTGTTAGCTATAATCTTGTTCACATGCTATTTGTAACTCTATTGTGTGTTTTTTGACTTGCTCAATTCTGTGTTCTTCATTATTAGTTGAGACCTTTAGAGTAAATCTCATAACCAGCATTTTCTCCTATATGTGGCCAACTAGTGCAAGGTTTAATGCTTTTTTGTCCTATTGATGTGAAGTTGACATGTTTATTATAAGTCTTTCTGTTATTATAACTGATACTCAGCATGTTAAAGTTTTCTCATTCTCGACTAAGTGACTGCTCAATCATGAACCTGTTCTATTATGTTGTTTTCACTAGGCCTTCATGTTAAAACTTTCATGTGGAGACTATGCTATACTTGTTCCTATCTATGACTATATTAGAATTCGTCTCGTGTCTAAAGTTCTTTTAGTCTAATCCTGAATCATTTTACTTTTGAAACTCTTTGGAATAGTTCACTATCTAGTGATTCTTTAGCTTTGTTTTTGAGAATACAAGCATGAACCTTCCTTATAAAATTGTCAGTATTTCTGTGATCTTGTCTATGTGCTTTGGCTAGAACTGTTAATTAGTTTTAGTTTTAGGAGTTAAGTAATTAATTCCCTGAGTGGTCTGACCTATGTATGGTTAAGTTTGGCATCCATTTGGCTAAGTAAGTCATTCGTTGGGCCTGGTGTTTCCATATGTGTTGTTGGACCTGGGCATTGGATTTAGAAAGATTCTACTGTCCTTATGAGCCTGAGATATGGGTCTGTTGGTTGGTGAGGCTGCTGATGGCCCAGAAATTCACTGGGTTATTTTATAGCGGGCATGTACTATTTGATAGGGGCCTGTACTTGTTTTAGCCTATATTTTTGTCATTCTTGAATTTGTATTATTCTATTTTGGTCCTCTAACTTGTACTAATAAATTATTGGGGTGTTAGTGAAATTGGGGAATGGGTGTACCTTGTTCTTGCAGAAAGGATAGAGAACATGCCTGTATGGTATACTTTCTTTATTTGCTATCTTGTTAACTTGCTCTGCTTCTGCACGCTAGTAGAAATCATGTTTTTATAGGAAATCACACACTTCACTCAACTTGCCTAATACTTGACAATATTCATAGCATGACTGTTTGACTAAATATTTTACCTGCTCTCATGTCTGTTTTTGTATGGTTATTAGATAGTATGCCTATAGGGTCATAATAATACATAGCTTTGTTAATACTCATTTAGATACCATGACCATAGGGTCTTAACTAATTAATTAATCGGTTGTTTCTGTTATTTTATTATACTGCCGCCTAGATAACATGCATATAGGAATAAGCATGACGAATCTGTGTTTGAATATCAACTACTAAAGAGCCTGCCTATAGGATATTGCTACTCGCTTAAAAAGCATACTAATAGGATCAAAATGAGTAATTTTGAGTTTTCCAGTGGATTCATTGCCCCAGGCGCGTATCACCTAGAGATCATGACTATAGACTTTAATAACACTTATAATCTATAATTTCGATAATCTGAGTAGCAACACTGACCATGAGATTTATTAAGCCATGTGGTCACATAGAATCCATGCCTATAGGTTTAAACGACTTTCATACATCTTGATTCTAAAATTGCTCACGATTCCTCATTGCATAATCTGAAGTCTATTTGCGTGCCTTTGTTGCTATGTGTGAAGGCTAGCATGAGTCACTCGTTGCTATTATGTGCAGTCCTACTTGTTTTGAATGTGCGACTAGTTTTATTGAGCAACCTAAGTAATGTCTAGAACCACCTAAATAGTAGGTCCAAAGCCTCCTGGATCATAGACATGGGACGGGTAGTGCACACATAGGATACGAATTAGAATTGAGTTAGAGTGCCTTCAAGTAATAACTTTAATATAGTAATTGGGTAGCAAGATATGATAGTTTGTGCCCGCTGAATAAGATGAGCAATCCCTACCCTAAGGGAGTTGCGAGTATTATTTATGTCGCACGGGGTGATCCTTTAGGCTAAAAAACTTAGGCCCATTCTTTTTATATTCTTGCTGTTCACACTTAGTCATAGACCAACGCAGTTGTAGTCCTTGTGATCTTTAGAACTTTTACCGATTATTCATATAGTTTAATTCTTACAAATATTTTTTTTCTTACACTGGTTTATGTCATAATAGGACTCTCAACTTTCATATTTTTCCTTACTTATATGCTCGCCTAGTTTAATCACATAATCCACATAGTTTAAATTTCAACTGGGACCCACAGTTGTGGACCTCGAAGAGTGCCTAACACCTTCTCTTTGAGGTAATTTGAGCCCTTACCCAATCTTTGGTGACACGGACTAGTCACACAGAGTTACTTGCAAATAGGTGCCCTAACACACCTCAAAATCGTTAGGTGAAGACTCTTCTCTTTTAACACCCTCATTTAGAAGAGTTTTCACGTGTCGAAACCCGCTTTCGCGAGAAAACGAGGTGCGACATCATGACAATTCTGCTGGGGACTTACACTTAGGCTCTTACCATAACGAATTTGACTTATGTGGATTACTTTCTTTGTTACATGCACATCCCTTCCACTACTCACCTTTATTTGTTTAAATTGCTATGACATGCACATCCCTTTTCTTATACACCTTTATTTGTTTAAATTTGCTATGATAGTTTGTGCCCGCTGAATAATATGAGCAACCCCTATCATAAGAGAGCTGCGAAGTATTATTTATGTTGTACGGGGTGATCCTTTTGGCTAAAAATCTTAGGACCTCTCCCCCTTCCTTTTATATTCTTGTTTCGCACTTAGTCATAGACCAATGCAGTTATAGTCCTTGTGATCTTAAAACTTGAACCGATTATTCATATAGTTTAATTCTTATAATATTTTTTCCTTTCACTAGTTTATGTCATAATAGGACTCTCAACTTTCATATCTTTCCTTACTTATATGCTCACCTAGTTTAATTACATAATCCATATAGTTTAAAGTTCGGCCAGGACCCACAGTTGTGGACCTCGAAGAGTGCCTAACACCTTCTCTTGAGGTAATTTGTGCCCTTAGCCGATCTTTGATGACACAAACTAGTGAAACAAAGTTACTTTCAAATAGGTGCCCTAACACACCTCAAAATCGTTAGGTGGCGAATCTTCTCTTTTAACACCCTCATTAAGAAGAGCTATCACGTGTCGAAACCCGCTTTTACGAGAAAACGGGGCGTGACAGGTAGTTGTCACGTGTCATCCGGGCAAGGCTAATGTAGTTGCGGATGCCTTGAGCAGAAAGGTGGAGAGTATCGGTAGTTTGTCATTCATTTCAACAGAGGAAAGGTCACTAGCTTTGGACATTCAGTCCTTGGCTAACAGACTTGTGAGGTTGGATATTTTAGAGCCCAGCCGAGTTCTTGCATGCGTCGTTGCTTAGTCTTCACTATTCGAGCAGATAAAGGCTCGCCAGTTTGATGATCCGCACTTGTTAGTTCTCAGAGAGATGGTACTACAGGGTGGTTCCAAGGAGGTTACTATCAGTGGGGATGGTGTTTTGCGACTCCAGGGTCGTCTATGTATTCCTAATATTGATGGGCTAAGGGAAAAGATTCTAGAGGAGGCATATAGTTCTCGGTATTCTATTCAACCAGGTGCTACGGAAGATGTACCCCAACCTGAGGTAGCATTATTGGTGGCGGTGGATGAGGAAGGACATAGTTGAGTATGTGGCGAGATGACTGAATCAGCAGGTTAAGTATGAGCGTCAGAGGCCAGATGGCCGACTCCAGCAGATGGCTATACCTGAGTGGAAATGGGAGCGCATTACTATGGACTTCGTCATTGGGTTGTCGCGGATCTTGCAGAAGTTTGATGCAGTTTGGTTCATTGTCGATAGGTTGACCAAGTCAGAACACTTCATTCTGGTTGTGACCATGTACTCTTCAGAGAGGTTGGTCCAGATTTATATCTAGGAGATTGTTTGGTTGAATGGTGTGTTTGTTTCTATCATATCTGATAGAGGACTTACTTCGTATTTCTGGAGAGCAGTACAGTGTGAGTTGGGGACCCGTATAGAGCTCAACACAGTCTTTCATCCACAGACCGACAGGCAGTCAGAGTGGACAGTTCAGATCTTGGAAGATATACTCAGAGCATGTGCGATTGACTTCGGAAGGCAGTGGGATCGATTCTTGCCTTTGGCAGAGTTTGCTTACAACAATAGTTATCAGTCCAACATCGAGATGGCTCCATTTGAGGCTTTATATGGTCGGCGATGTCGTCTCTCGTCGGATGGTTTGAGCTCGGCGAGGCTAAGTTATATGGCACTGATTTGGTGAAGGATGCCTTGGAAAAGGTAAAGTTGATTCAGGAGAGACTTCGCACAGCACAGTCCAGATAGAAGAGTTACGCGAATCAGAAGGCACGTGATTTATCTTTTATGGTGTGCGAGAAAGTTCTCTTGAAGGTCTCGCCGATGAAGAGGATCATGAGGTTCGGGAATAAAGGCAAATTGAGCCCAAGGTTCATAGGTCCATTTGAGGTGCTAAGACGAGTTGGGGACGTTGCTTATGAGCTTGCTTTGCCTCCAAATCTATCGGGAGTTCATCCGGTTTTCCACGTATCTATGCTTCGTAGGTCTCATGCCGACAGGTCGCATGTGTTGGACTACAACATAGTTCAATTAGATGAGAGCCTGGGTTATGAGGAGGAGCTAGTTGCCATTAATGACACATCGCCAGTTAAGGTCCAAGGAGATTTCTACAGTAAAGGCTTAGTGGAGGGGTCAACTAGTCGAGGAGGCAACTTGGGAGACCGAGGAGGACATACGGAGCTTATATCCACACTTATTCGGCACTTCAGGTATGATTCTACACCCGTTCGAGGACGAACGTTTGTTTAAGAGGTAGAGAATATAACAACCCGACCGGTCATTTTGCTTTTTAGGTCTTTGTTCTCCTAAATAAGACTCCCCGTATGTGCTTTTACTATTTTATGACTTGCGGGGATGGTTAGTTCGGGATTTGGAAGGGTTCGGGTTGAAATCAGAATGCTTAGTTTCTTGTTAGCTCTTAAAAGGCTAAGTTTGACTTTGGTCAACATTTTGAGTAAACCACCTCGAAACCGTGATTTGATGGTTCCAATAGGATCGTATGATGATTTTTGACTTGGGCATATGTTCGGATCGGGTTTTGGATGCCCCAGGAGCGTTTCAGCGCTTAAGGTTGAATGTTTGCTTATTGAAGTTTTAAAAGTTCTTTAAATTTGGTTTGGAGTAGGTTTTGGTGTTATCGAGGTCCGTTTGGGATTTTGAGCTGGAAAATAATTCTGTATGGTAATTTAAGACTTGCACACAAAATTTGGTATCATTCCGAGTAGTTTAAGCATGTTTCGGCGCATTCAGAGTAGGTTGGAAGAACTTGAAGTTCATAAGTTGATTCAATTTGGTTTGGGGGTGTGATTCTTAATTTTGATATTGTTTTCCGTGTTCCAAGAGTGCGAGTGAGCATGTTTTATGATTTCCAACTTGTTGGCATGTTTGGACGGGGCCTTGGGGGCCCCGGGTGCCATTCAGATGATGCACGGAGGTCGCTTAGCCATGGGTGAACAGCTGAAGCACCCAGCTTCTAGTGTAACCGCACCAGCGGAGGGCCAGCCGCAGGTGCGAACTCGAAGAAGCGAGCC
Organism: Nicotiana obtusifolia; assembly: GCA_002018475.1. NCBI lineage: Eukaryota > Viridiplantae > Streptophyta > Magnoliopsida > Solanales > Solanaceae > Nicotiana > Nicotiana obtusifolia. The sequence goes on along the minus strand of MCJB01052686.1, from coordinate 131,864 downwards.
AACAGCCAAAAAAAAGTGGCCCGGCATTGCGTAGCCAGAAACCGCAGATGCGGGCAAGGCGACCGCAGAAGCGCTCAAGGGACCGCGAAAGCAGGACTTGCGCAGGTGCGGCTTACCTGCCGCATATACGGCATCGCAGAAGCGACCCTCTATCCACAGATGCGGACTTAGGCCAGCCAAGGGGGGACCGTATTTGCGTGGCCCTTTCCGCAGATGCGGTCAAGGAGCCGCAGAAGCGGAAGTCCTGGAGGTAGTGAGCTTCATTTAGTACGGGACTTAAGCCATTTCTAACCCATCTCTTTCATATTTTGGGCGATTTTTGAGCCTCTTGAGAGGGGTATTCACCTAGCAATTTGGAGGTAAGTAAATTCTATCTAATGTAAGTTAAATACATAGATTAAGGGTAGATTGTAACATGTAAATTTATAAAAATTACGGGTTTAGATGAAAAACTTAGATTTTGATAAAAATGATATTTAACCACGAAAATGAATATGGAATCGAGTGAAAATTATATATTTGAGTTTGTGAGGTTATGGGTAACATTTATCTTGAAAATTTTCGGAATCCAGGCATGTGGGCCTGGGGTAAATTTTAGGAGTCTTTCAATTGGGGTTGGGAAATCACTCTAATAGTTAAATTATGAGCTTTTGAGCGTGTATTGATTAATTTATATAACATTTGACTAGTTTTGGGTCATTTGGCAACGAGTTGAGGATTTAAAGCATATTTATTGATCGGGAGTGAGCTTGAGAACGAGGTAAGTCTCTAGCCTAGCCTTGTATGAGCGAAACTCATCCCCTTAGGTATTTTTGTTGTGAGTTATATATGTGGGGTGCTACGTACAGACTAGGTGACGAGAGTCCGTGCATAGCTATATTCTATGTGATGTCTGGGTAGTCTTATACTTACACCATGCCTTATTTGCACTGTTATGTTGGTAATGCACATTAACTGCTTTGAAGTGAGCTGAGATTAAGGATTTTAATATTTAAAGTCTCTAGTTGGATTTCTTATGCTTGGGAAGAATTGAAGGATTTTATAATAACTCTGATAATTCTATATTCACTCGCGTCGGAAGTATTTCCGCGAGCGAGGTAAATTTCCTCTATTCTCTTGGGAGCGGGTCGTTCGCTTCGGCAGGTTAATAGATGCATCTACGATTCGTACTGTTCGATCCTTGGCAGTGCATAGTATAATTTTAGATCGGGCTGTACGACCTCGGCATACATCGTGCGTGATAATACTCTGAGCCTAATTTTAATTGATATTATTTAATGGCTTGAGCGGTTATAATTATTTAAATTACGGGAATTGACTCGGAATTTGTTGATAGTGAAAGAATTATCATTCTTTGCTTGTTACTGAGTTGTATTAATTGTTTTACATAATCCATATTTATTTATAATTTATGTATTTTATTGTTAGCTCATAGTAAGTGTCGAAGTCGACCTCTCGTCACTAGTTCTTCGAGGTTAGACTTAATACTTACTGGGTACATGTTGTTTACGTACTCATGCTACACTTCTGTACTAACAGTGCAGGTTCTGAGGCAGGTGCATCTGGTAGTCACCCCCGCGCACATCTCTGATACTCCGAGACTGAGCGGTGAACTGCCTTACGAGCCGTTCTGCAGCACCCGAAGTCTTTCTATTGTGTTTTGCTTTCTGTCTACTTCATTTCGGACAATCGTTTAGTGTTTTGTATATTTTACTAGTAACTTGTACACTTGTGACACCAGGTCTTGGTACACACTAGTAGACTTAATGGTTTTGGGATTATCACTATTGTTATGATTGCACTTAGCTTTAGTCTTATTTATTTAAATTTGCTGTTTCGTAACCGTTTAATTAATGAAAATCTGATTACTTGGAAACTTATTAAAAGGAGAAATCACGTGGTTAGTTCAGTATTGGCTTGCCTAGCGGCGGAGCTGGGTGCCATCACGGCCTATAGGAGAATTGGGTCGTACAATTCTCTAACTTTGATCAAATTAATTGAGTAGATCATCATTACTGATATTTAAAAAATATTACACAAATAAACAACCATTCAAATTTAATTGTTAAACTTTACGTGAAAAGAAATTAAACAAAATAAAGCATATTTTGAGTCCAAAAATATGACGTTAATCTTCTAAATTAGCATCTAAGAGTGTAGTTCAGTGAACGCAAACCTTAGAGTGCAGAATAAAAAAAAAACATTAGTTAATCTTTTCTCTACAATCTAAGTTTTGATAGCCAAAATTCCGACACTATCATGAAGATCAGTAGAATAAGATATAATGAAGGAACTACTAATGTGTTTGGCTAGATAGCTCCTCGAAATCATGCTCTATAGTCTAGGCATGCAGTTACTTTTGTCTTCACTGAAAATTATATACATTCTATTATGGAGGTTGAGGCGAGGTGTTTAAATAATAATTGAGAGAAATAACGAATCTAGATTAGCATATATCAAGGATCTCAAAGGGATATCTCCTTTAGTCAAAATTATTTTTTGGGAAGGAGTTGGGTTGCTTCTAAGTTCCAAGAAAGAAGTCAAATAAAGATAAATCAAACCGAAGTCTGATGTTGATATACATGTGGGATTCCTAATATCAGAATGGGACCCTTTATTCCACTGGCATTTTCTACATTGTCGAATAGTCATTTTCCTCTAGTTTTTAATGAGTGTTGACTCATTGACTAGTTGATCTAATCAACGTGGTTGATGGACTGAACGATCGAGTTAGTTCTTGTTTGGTTAATTAGTTCTGATAGTGACCTAGACAACTTGTACTCAAGATTTCTTAGCTATAACATAGGGTGAAGTAATAGCTTTTCTTTTGCTTTAATAGATATATTTATATATTATAAGTGCTAATTCGATTCATAACAAAATGGTCTTCTAGTGGAAATAGTACCTGAAGAATCCGAATCAAAACAGTATACAGCTAAAAGTGGTGGGGGGTTTTTGGAATTGGAAAAAAGAGACCCCTTCGGTCATTTACAACAGAAGGAGGTGGGATTCAGTTGATGTACTTTTGCCATTTTCTCCCCGATCTTCTAAACTTTCTACTTAGTGGCGGAGTTAAAACATTTTATTAAGAAAATTCAGAATATACATAAATTAACACACAAAGAAGTCAATTGCATTCAATACCTATTATATATATATATATATATATATATATATATATATATAAATAAAATATACTTTGGCCTTAATATATACCCGAAGCAGGTTCAGGTAAATCCCTTGCGCCTCCAAGCTTGGCCGCTGCTTCTAGCAAGTGCATTTTGAAATCTGTCAATGCATGAGAAATGTCAATTTCTAAGCACATTAAATCAAGTAACAACCTAAGAAGAAAAGTCGGCTAAGCTATTTCAAAATTTCACACCGTTATATTTGAGAACCATGAATTAGAGACACAATCCCATTTTCTGCCTGCTAATTCTTTTGTTAACAACTTAAAGAATATATTGAACTAATAAACTCGTAGAAAATTAATTAAACTTAGTCATTAACAATTTAAGGTATTTGATTTCACTTAAATTATTTTAGAGACGAAACATTTAGAGTTAATTCTTCAAAGTTTATCCTCAACCCAGAAGTTATAAAACTCGTAGTAATACGGGTAATCATATATATCGCACCCTCTAAAGATTTGTAGGGAAAGCATATTAACCAATTATTCTCTCATTTCTGTTAAATGCATTAGCCTAGTCGTAATGTCGTATGGGTAATCTTCAATTGAGTTGTCCCGTCTTGAAGTTTTAAGATTTAGTACAGAGTTAGTTATTAAGACCAGGAAATTTTACCTCCATTAGCAAAGGTATACACTCTATTTATTATAAGTCAAAATCATTTTAAAATATTATTTTCTATAGCTACCTTTTATATTTTATAGCAAAATAAGTATTTATGGTATATATTACCATTGAGGCATGAAATAAGTATGAAATACGTTATTTATGTTTTTCCTCTCACTTTCTTTCAATTAACACACGATTCTCTCTCAGAATTTTTCTTCTTTCTCTCTCTTTCTTCTCTCTCTCTTGGAGCAAAATAGGATAAATCATAGATACACGAAAGAGAAACAAATCATAAAAGAAAGCCTAAAATCTCAAAATCAGAAACATGAAAGTAAACCCATAATCAAAAAAGAAAGCGGAGATACCTTAGGCGACGGCGAGATTGAAGAGAACGAGGAATTCTTAGCGCGGTAAGTAAGAAAGAAAAGAGGAAGAAGCGGTCGAATTGGAAGCGTTGTAAACTGTAATGAAGAGGTAATGAAGCGATACAAGGAGTCTTGGTTGGAAAACGCCACGAACTTTCTTCTCTTCTTTGCTATTTAGTCTCTTACAACGATACAAATACAATATATTTTGTACAAATTCACTCAAACACATTGTATTTTTGTATAAATATATATTTTTAGCTTGTGTTTAGGTATTTGAAGGTCTGTATTTTTTTAATACAACTGAATAAACCTGTACAGTATGCATGAATACAGGATACAAATACTGAAATACAGTAAATACAAATATTAAAATAGAACAGAATATAAACAGTAAATACATTTAACTTTAAAATACAGTAAAATGCAGTAAAATACACTGAATACAAATAGAAATACAGTGAATACAACCAATAAAATATACTGAATACAACAGCAATAACATGTATTAGGAATAACTAAAATACTGTTCATACAAATACATTTGAATATACTGAATATAAAATAGTGAATAATATAAATACAAACGTTGAATCTAATGAATGCAACAGTAAAAAAAATACTGAAACACACTAAATAAAAAAGTTATATACAGCTGAAAATTCATTCTAATTAGTTAGGTTGATAATGAGGCATGTTAGAATTGATTTTGTTGAGTTATATTAGGAGTGTATCACGCTAATTGATATTATTTTTGTTATTAGACAGCTGGACATACTATTTTTAAGGTGATTGTCGTTACTGTATTCCTGAATACATGGTCCGAATACCAGTGAATATATGCGCGTACAGCTGAACTGCCCTAATTTTAGGAGCTTTGTAGTGCTGTATTCATGAATACAGCAGCGAGAATACATGTGTCACGCTCCCAAAGTTTCCTCCGTAGGATGTCGTGACGATACCTAGTCTCTAACACTAGGTGAGCCCAACACTTACTAAATTAATATAAGAATTCAACCATCAAATGATGAATATAATATAGAAATTTTTATACACAACTTACAATTCTCAAAACCGGTAGTATAAGTCATAAGCTCTACTGAGTTTTGCTTGAAGATCCCTAAATACAATTGTTCGAAATTGAATTAAACAGTACAAGAAAAATACCAGAAGGTGACTTCGAGGCTTGCAAACGCGGCGACAGGTTTACCTTGAGTCTCCACAGCAATATCTCGACCAGCCAACTAATAATCAACAACAACCGAGGCACCTCGATTTGCACAAAAATGTGCAGAAGCGTAGTATGAGTACACCACAGTGGTACCCAGTAAGTATCAAGACTAACCTCGGTGAAGTAGTAACGAAGGACAATCAAGACACCTACCGGACTAAACAACCTGAACAAATGTGAAGGTGAACTAACTTAGGAAACAATATTAATATAAAGTGAAGCAGGATAAGGAACACAGATAAATACTTGCAATAAAACACTAATAACAACAATATTTAACAGGAAACAGTTAGGTAATAATGCTGTACAGTAAATTGAACACAGTCTACGTTAGTGAAACCAAATAAAAGAAAACTAGCAACAACTCAATAAGAACAACTGCTTTCACACCAGATTTGTTTAAGCATTTCCACGAGGTACCGAACCTCATAATCATAACTCACGGGTCCTAATTCTTGAACTCTAATCACTTGGCACCTTGTGCCCACATTTCAATCTATAACCGCACGGACCACTCACATGCCAAGAGGACAACTCTCACATAGAAACAGGTGGACAAGTGTACATGTAAGGTCAATAAAGTCAAGACTCATCTCCTTAAACCGATATGAGTGATTCATCTACGTGTATGCTGGTGCAAGTGTTCTACCACAATTCAAGTCCACAATTAATAGTGGAGATAAGGAATGGCACATAAAAGACGATCATCACGAAATTTACAGTGTAAATAAGACAGCAATGAAGTGGATGTAACGACAAGCACAACAAGATTAGCTACCTAGAACTGAGCAAATGGAGCAACACGGAGGAAAACAATTAACAATATGCTAAGGAAAACAACAATCAAAGACAAGTGCACAAAAAAGAAAAAATGACAACACAGCCCTTTTGAGGTACCGCCTCGTAGTCTCAAATCGTAAAATGAATCACAACAGCACGACAGAAACCTCGTGCGAACAATAATAACCGCACGACAGAAATATCGTGCAACGATAACAACCGCACGACAGAAACCTCGTGCAACAATAACAACTGCACGGCAGAAAACTCGTGCCACAATAACAACCGCATGAAAAAAAGCTCGTGCCACCATAACAACCGCACGGTAGAAACCCAACAACCGCACGACAGAAACCTCGTGCAAACACAATAGCAGCCGCATGGAAGAAACCTCATGCAAACACAGTAAAAATTCTCCCAACAACAACACGTGTTCCAAAACATAACAACTCAAATAAAAGACTTTCACAATATGTGCTCACATGTCACAAATAGTTTCAATATCACAACCACACATAGCCCTCGACTCAACAACACTGAATACAACATCAACATCGACAATAAGTGAATCAACTCCGGAACTTCAGAACACAAAGAGACGAAAGAACGAGCTCACAAAGAAGGACACAACACGAAATAATAGTCTCAACAAGGATAACTCAACAAGGAAGAGATAATGTGTAGCAATGATTCCACAAAAGTACAATTTGACGATAAGAGAGATAACATGAATCAATGATTCAAAATAAGAATACGTCAACAATGGAAGGAATAACAAACTTTAATTAACTCTAAGCAATTACGGAAGGGATAATAGAAATTTTAATTAAGATTAAGCAATTACGGAAGAGATACTAATAACGTCAATTAAGGTTAAGCAATTACGGAAGACATAACAACAAATTCAATTTAGGCACATAAGGGTTCAATTGGCAACAAGGGTAAAACATAAATGAAATAAATTCCAAATACGACACGTAAGGGTAAATTTAGTAAGTGGAAGATTTAGCATGATAAAACAACTTCATATCGAACCTAAGGCCCTAAACAGGCAAATTTCCACAAATAAGCCCAGCACGTATCATCACCTCATGTACACGGCCTTTTACATGACACAATTAGCACAAACGACTCAAATCCTAAGGGGTAGTTTCCCCACACAAGGTTAGGCAAGATACTTACCTCAAAGAAGCTAGTTTGTCATTCTAAAATGACATTCTCGAGTGAAACATCCTCCAGACGGCTCAAATCTAGCCAAATTAACTTCAAATAATAAATAAAACTCGTTGGAAATAATTTCGGTTAATAAAGCTTCAATCTTTAACAAAAAATAAAAAGTCAACCCAAAAGTCAATCCCGGACCCGCACCTCGGAACCTGAAAAAATTCACAAAATTCAAATACTATTTCAATTACGAGTCCAACCATACTAATTTCATCCAATTCCGACTCCGAATCAACGTTCAAAACCCAATTAAATTCTCTTTAGAAAAGTTTTTTGGTAAAAATCCCTAATTTTCCAATCAAAATATGGATTAATTCAAAAATGAAATTCTGTAATCATATTAAAATACAACAATTATTGTTAGATACTGACCCCCATGAAAAGACAAGAAGTACGCCGTGAAAATTACCTCAATCGGAGCTTTAGAACTCAAGATATGCTCAAAATACTAAATAAACACACAAGGAATTTCGCTTCCGCGCCCAAAACTCCGCAGCTGCGGTCTGCCAGCTGTATTTTCCGCATTTGCAGACCATTTATCGCACCTAACAGGGACCCAGATGCGGACCCAACTTCGCATCTGCGATGCACCAGCACCAGCTCTCTTCTCTGACACCAAAATGAGCATAACTCTCTCATACGATGTCCAAATTCGATGATTCTTTTTGCTATAACTCGGTAATTACGATACAGATCTAATGCTTCAGTCAAAACAGAAATTGTAGGTTATTTGCTTAATATGGTACCATTATGCTTGAAGAAACAACGTCGAAACATAAAAAACAAGCGCAACATAACCCAAACCTATCCGAAACTCACCCGAGCCCCTCGGGACCCCGTTCGAACATACCAATAAGTCCCAAAACATAACGTAGACCTACTCGAGGCCTCAAATCACATCAAAACTATGAATCGCACCTCAAATCGAACTTAATGAACTTATGAACTTTCAACTTCTACAACTAGCGCTGAAACATATCAATTCAACCCGGAATGACGCCAAATTTTGTATGCAAGTCCCAAATGACATAACGGAGCTAATCCAACTCTCGGAGTCGCATTCCGACCCAGGTATCACCAAAGTCAACTCTCAGTCAAACCTCTCAACCGTCCAAAAAACTTCAACTGTTAAATTTTTGCCGAAATGCTTCAAATTACTTTATAGACCTCCAAATCCAAATCCGGACGTACGTCTAAGTCCAAAATCACCATACGAAGCTATTGGAATAATCAAAACACTATTTTGGAGTCGTCTAAAAAAATTTCAAATTCCGATCAACTCTTACCGCTTTATCTTCTAAAACATGAATCCTTCTTCCAAATCAATCCCGAATCATCCGAAAACCGAACTCGAGTGCGCACGCATGTCATAATACATAATACAAAGTTGCTCGAGACCTCAAGTCGCCGAATGGGACGCTAATTCTCAAAATGATCGTTCGGGTCATTATATTCTCCCGCTCTTAAACAAACATTCGTCCTTGAACGTGCCAAGAATCGTTCAGAAGCCATCAATCACTGAGTGAACTTACCATACATACACCCATGGGTGATCTCATCTCACCCCAATCCACATAGGCCCGACGGTACCATCGTAACTGAAAATTATTCCTTTAACTCACACTGAAAACTTAGAACCAAATTTCTCACCATCCAATCATTCCCAAAAGACCCGATTCCCATATCAACACATGGTACCAACCTCAACCAGCTGCAACGACTTATGCCTACGGCCACAAGGCATAACCACACAATGTAACATATCACACATATACCTTTGTCAACAACTCTAGCCACAGTAGATGCCCATAATCAAATCCAGTACCGACAATTAGCCTCATATCCATTAGAACCCTGTTTCAAACCTTCACAACACTGACAATGATGCAAGAAACATGAAGACCTCATAACTGCTCACCTGAATCAACAAGTCACATCTAACACCACCGGGGCACACACCTCGCAAGCTAAAACTCAATAAGCACAACACGAATATGATTGAATATGTAAGGAGACACATGAAGGAACTACCAAACAATCTCGACAGGCACAACTCCATATTAGTGCCATAATACGAACCGATTACACAAGGGAGAATCAAAACATATGAACTAATCGCAAGGATCTCATTCTCATATAACTCCACCGCGGCATGCAGCCCGGTTCAAAAATATCAAATCACACGAAACCGCGAGGGTCTCACCCTCAACTCTTAATCACAAGTAGAATACACATCATAGCAACCGAAACCTTCCACTAATTCAATTCTGCCAACAAAATCACAACACATACTGAACTCCTACACCGGTAGAGCATCTAAATCACAATCGTAATCTATCACCCAAAAATCACATCAGAACTATCGAAATGAGTAACAGAAAGTCACTTCAAGTCCCATAGCTCTCAGTAATGAATTAGAATAACACAATAGACACGGGCTACCACTACAGAATCTTCTGACAGGGGTAAACACATAAGTAGAAGGACTCACCCTAATAAGCAGAACCGAAACAAAATGCAAATGATGCTCTTCTATAAAAATTCGAACCCATACATGTACTACATCATCTGGTGCAGCGGCCTCAGCCCTACTGTAGAAAACACATCAACAGGCCTGGCCTCCCTCTCTTAAGCTCCATCTACTCTCCTAACCTATACCCCAAGCTGGCGGTGCAGGGATATTAGCCACTGGAGCATAACTCATAGCCTGAATACCCCATTATGACACATCTGTCCGGAGTCTGGAACAATCTCTCACCATGTGGCTGGTATTTCCTCACTCAAAACACCTCTCCGCTGACGTGGCTATGGAAGCTGTCCGGTACGGGTACTCTGAGACCCATGGGTACCTGAAACACCGAGCGAAACCTGAAGTGTAAACTAAACTGGCTAACCCACAAAAACCTCTACCATGTCGTACCCTGCCACTAAAATAGGAACTAACAGTTCTCTCTGGTCTATGAGGCCTCTTAGCCTCCCTGCCCTCTATCTCCTGACCCCGCATGACCTCTAGTCGGCGAGCGATCTCTACCACCTACTAAAATGGAACATCTGACTCCAACTCTCGAGCCATGCTGAACCGGATATCACGACTAAGTCTCCCAATGAACCTGCGGCCTCACTCTCTAACTGTAGAAACCAAAGTAGGTGTATGTCTGGACAATTCATTGAATATAATGACATACTCTGACACTATCATATTGCCCTGGTGCAGCTGCTCAAACTCTACGCGCCATTCATCCCGAAGGGTCTGGGGAACAAACTCTCTCAAGAGCACCTCAGAAAACTAAATCCATGGAAGTGAAGCTGCATAGGCTGGACTACCCAACTCATACGCTCGTTGCCACTGATATGCTGCTTCTTTAATCTAAATTGTAGTAAAAGCAACCCAACTTGTCTCCACAATGTCCATAACATGAAAATACGGTAGCACTCCCCTAGGATCCCATGCGCATACTCTGAAGCCAAACCGCTGAAAGTAGGAGGATAATACTTCTTGAACCTCGTAAGTCTAAGTTGTTTTTCCTCATGTGCTACTGCCCTGACCACGGATAGAACCGAAACAACATGTTGTGCCAGCATGACACCTGAAACCTGACCAATGTAGGCTCGCTGCTCAGGAGTACGACGGCGGGAGTCTAAGCTTCTCCCCCGATCTATGAAGTAGCTGATCCAACCGAAATCAACCCCGCCTGAACAAATGTACCAAACATGCTCCGAAACTATGCTAAAGTCTCTTGAAGTCATGGGGTAAACAGGCGCCTCCGGTACCTGTCCCCAACCGGAGCTGCTGGCGGCTCCTCAATTGCTGTTTTGACATGTGCTCTATCTATTGCACGTGCTCCTCCTCGGCTTCTGCCTCTGCCTCTGTCCCGGTCCCTAGCAACATTGGCTCTGGGGGCAGCATTGTCGGTAACTGCAGTGCATGTCCTCACCATTTGTGAGAGAATAAAATGACACAAGTTCAAACACTGAGATCAATAAACTCGCACGATTGGAATGAAAGGAAGTGAAACTGTCCTAATATTTCCGTAGCCTCTCGAAGATAAGTAGAGACGTCTCTGTACCGAACCGTAAGACTCTACTAAACTCGCTTATGACTCGTACACCTATGAGTCTAGAGCTCTGATACAAACTTGTCACGACCCCAATTTTCCTTCGTAGGATGTCTTGAGAATACCTAGTCTCTAAGACTAGGTAAGCCTAACACTTACTAAATTAATAGAAAAATTCAACCATTAAATGACGAATATGAAATAGAAATCTTTATACACAACTTACAGTTCCCAAAATAGGTAGTACAATTCATAATCTCTACTAAGTTTGCTAGAAGATCCCTAAATACAACTGTTCGGAAATCGAATTAAACGATATAAAAAAAATATTAGAAGGTGACTCCGAGGCCTGCGAACGCCGGCGGCAGGTTTACCTTGAGTCTCCACAGCTATGCTCGACCAACCAACTAATAATCAACAACAACCGAGGCACCTGGATCTGCACAAATATGCAGAAGGACGAGGGAGAGTCAAGACACCTACCGGACAAAACAATCTGAACAAGTGTGAAGGTGAACTAACAGAGGAAACAATATTAATATAAAGCTAAGCAGGATAAGGAACACAGATTAATACTTGCAATGATACACTAATAATAACAATATTTAACAGGAAACAGTTAGGTAATAATGCTATAGAGTAAGCTGAACGATGTCTACGTCAGTGAAACAAAATAAAGGAAAACCAGCAACAACTCAATAAGAATAACCGCTTTCACACCAGATTTATTCAAGCAATTCTAAGAGGTACCGAACCTCATAATCACAACTCACAAGTCCTTCTTGAACCCTAATCACTTGGCACCTTATGCCCACATTTCAATCTATATCCACACGGACGACGCACATGCCAAGAGGACAACTCTCACACAGAAGGCAAGTGGACAAAAGTACATGTAATGGTCAATAACGTCAAGACACATCTCCTTAAACCGATATTGGTGATTCATCTACGTGTATGCTTGTGCAAGTGTTCTACCACAATTCAAGTTCACAATTAAGAGTGGAGATAAGGAATGGGACATAGGAAATGATCACCACAAAATATACAGTGTAAATAAGACAACAATGAAGTAGACGTAGCGACAAGCACAACAAGATTAACTACCTTGAACTAAGAAATTAGAGCAACATGGGAAAATAATTAGCTGTTTGCTAAGGAAAACAACAATCAAAGTCAAGTGCGCGGAAAAGGGTAAATGACAACAGAGTCCTCTCGAGGTATCGCTTCGTAGTCTCAACTCGTAAAATGAATCACAATGGCACACAGAAACCTCATGCAATGATAACAACCGCACAGCAGAAACCTCATGCAACAATAACAACCGCACGGTAGAAACCTCGTGCCACAATAAGAACCGCACGACAAAAAGATCGTGCCACAATAACAACCGCACGATAGAAACCTCGTGCAAACACAATAACAACCGTACGACAGAAACCTCATGCAAACACAATAAAAATTCTCTCAACAACAACACGTGTGCAAAACATAACAACTCGAATACAAGACTTTCACTATATGTGCCCTGTGGTCACAATGTTTCCACAAAACAGTTTCAATATCGCAACTACACATAGCACTCGACTCAATAAAACTGAATACAACAGCAACAACGACAATAATATGAGAATATGATAAGTGAATCCACTCAGGAACTTCCGAACACAAAGAGACGGAAGAACGAGCTTACAAAGAAGGACACAACAGGGAAGTCTCAACAAAAATAACTCAACGTGGACGAGATAATGTGTAGCAATGGTTCCATAAAAGTACAATTCAACGATAAGAGAGATAACATGAATCAATGATTCCAAATAAGAATACATCAACAATGGAAGGAATAACAAACTTCAATTAAGGTTAAGAAATTACGGAAGGGATAGTAGTAATTTCAATTATTGTTACGCAATTACGGAAGAGATACTAATAACGTCATTTAGGTTTAGGCAATTACAGAAGAGATACCAACAAATTCAATTAAGGCACATAAGGGTTCAATTGGCAACAAGGGTAAAACATAAATCAAATAAATTCCAAATACGACACGTAAGGGTAAATTTAGTAAGTGGAGGATTTAGCTTGATAAAACAAATTCATATCTAATGAACATAAGAACCTAAGGCCCAAAACGGTAAAATTTCCATAAATAAGTCCAAGCATGTACTCGCCACCTCGTGTACATAGCCTTCATATGACACAATTAACACAAACAACTCAAATCCTAAGGGCCCCCCACATAAGGTTAGGCAAGATACTTACCTCAAAGAAGCTAGTCTGTTATTCTAAAATGACCTTCTCGAGTGAAACAACCTCCGGACGGCTCAAATCTAGCCAAAATAACATCAAATAATAAATAAACTCATAGAAAATGATTCTGGATAATAAAGTTTCAATCTTTAACAAAAACTAAAAAGTCAAACCAAAAGTCAATCCCGAGCCCGCACCTCAGAACCTGACAAAATTTACAAAATCCGAACATTCATTCAATTACGAGTCCAACCATACTAATTTCATCCAATTCCGACTCCGAATCGATGTTCAAAACCCAATTATTTTCGTTACAAATTTTTTTGGTAAAACCCCCCAATTCTCCAATCAAAACATGAATTAGTTCAAAAATAAAATTCTGTAATCTAATTAAAATACAATATTTATAGTTAGACACTGACCCCCATGAAAAGTCGAGAAGAACGCTACGAAAATCACCTCAATCGGAGCTCTAGAACTCAAGATATGCTCAAAATACTAAATAAACGCAGTCTGATTCTTTTAATACACAGGGAATTTCGCTTCAGAGCCCAAAACACCGCGCCTGCGGTCTGCCAGCTTTATTTTCTGCATTTGCGGACCATTTATCGCACTTGTGGGGTCACAGAGGCGGAACCAACTTCGCATCTGTGAAGCACCAGCTCTCTTCTCCGACACTAAAATGAGCATAACTCCCTCATACAATGTCCAAATTCGACGATTCTTTTTGTTATGGCTCCGTAATTACAATACAAATCTAATTTTTCAATCAAAATAGAAATTGTAGGTCATTTCCTTAATATGGTACCATTTATGCTTGAAGAAACGACGTCGAAACAAAAAAACGAGCGCAACACAACCCAAACCTATCCGAAACTCACTCGAGCCCCCAATAAGTCCCAAAACATAATATAGACCTGCTCGAGGCCTCATATCACATCAAATCTACGAATCACACCTCAAATCAAACTTAATGAACTTCTGAACTTTCAACTTCTACAACTCGCGCCGAAACATATCAAATCAACCCAGAATGACGCTAAATTTTGCATGCAAGTCTCAAATAACATACCGGAGCTAATCCAACTCTCAAAATCGCATTCCAACCCCGATATCACCAAATTCAACTCTCGATCAAACCTCTCAACCTTCCGAAAAACTTCAACTTTCAATTATTTGCCGAAATGGTTCAAATTGCTCTACGGACCTCCAAATTCAAATTCGGACGCACGCCTAAGTCAAAATTCACCATACAAAGCTATTGGAATCATCAAAACACTATTTCGGAGTCGTCTACACAAAATTCAAATTCCGATCAAGTCTTACCGCTTAATCTTTAAAACATGAATCCTTCTTCCAAATCAATCCCGCATCATCCGAAATCCGAACTCGATTGCCCACACACGTCATAGCACATAATACAGAGTTGCTCGAGACCTCAAGCCACCGAACGGGACACCAATTCTCAAAATGATTGGTCGGGTCATTACAACATACGCGTACAGCTGGATTGCCTGATTTTAGGTACTTTTTGATGATGTATTCATGAATACATGGCGGGAATACATATGAATACATGTGCGTACAACTGGACAGTACTGATTTTTAGGCACTATTTGATGTTGTATTCACGAATACAACAGTGCGAATATATTACCGTAACAACTGAATAGTAGCTATAGGAAGTAATTATGCATATGGTAGCTATAGGAAGTTAATAGCCATTAAACAATAGTGGTTTCTGAAAATTCCTCTTAAGAAAAATAGACAGAAATTTGGACGACCCCGTTCATGGGTGTGAGTTTAAGGACTCTTTTAATGGGCTTTCATTTCAATCACTACGCCCACATAATTGTCATGAAAGCCCAAAATCAAGGGATTTTTACCTTCCTATGCTACATATGAAACTTTCTTACTTCGCTAATCAAGTTTTAACTTAATTACATGGGCATATATAATTTATCAATTATATACAAATTAGTTTTAAATGAGTATCCATTTATATTAGGAATTGAATAAGGAATATTTTCCCATCTCTTTATACTCTCTCTCTCTCTCTCTCTCTCCCCTTCTGTTCTTTCCCCAATTTTTCTTTCTTTGGCGTTCTCTATTTTTATCCTTTCATGTTGTATATAGTTTTAATGTAATTCATCAATGGATTTCAATCGTTTTACTATAGAGTTATAACATAGCAATTTCTTCTCATGTTGCACAATTTGTGTTCGAATTAAAATTGTCAATCAATAAATTTTGAAGGTGTTTCATTCTCCACCATCGACAGCCAAATAAAAGCTTCGAAACTTTGAATTCAAATTTAGATTTTCAAAAACTATTATTTGTTTGGATTGGGTGTTCTTTGGAGTTTATATTTCAATTTTGAGGGTGTTTGGTTAAAGATTAGACTTGATTTTGGTTGAATTTCAGATTGAAACTTGAAAAAGAAGAAGAACACATGACATACAATATACTTACGAAATTGTATTATAGTTGTATGTAAATTGTATTTAAGTTCTATTCTGTTGTAGTTATATATATTTTTTTATTGAATGTTGTATAAAAGTTGAAAAATAGTTGAATAATATATGAATCATTGTATGAAATTTGTATTTAAGCTATAAATACTATTTTTTTAAAAATAATGTTGTTAATATGTATCAAACTTGTATTAAGAGAGAAAGTTTTGACTGAAATTTCATAGGACAAGAAGAACATATCAAATACAAAATATATCCAATTCATATAAAAAAGACACACAATAGACATATTGTATAAAATTTGTATTTAAGTAGTTTGATGTTGTAGTTGTATTTAACTGGGTAAAAATGATGTATGAAAGTTGTAGAAAAGTTGTAATTAAGTTTTATAATATATAATTAGTTGTATAAAATTTATTTTTGGTGTGTATATGGTTGTAGATATATAAAATTTGTATTAAATTTGAATATTCCGACATTCAACTTGTCTGATTCAGGTGTTGTCTATTGTTAGTGTCTCTATTGCTTTGGCTTCTCCCTATTCCTTTGCCGCTTCTCTTCTATTCCCCTAATTCAAACAAACCATAGTGGAATTCCCATTAGAGTGAAATAAGACCACTTTTATTCGTATTTTGCAGATCACTCTTTCATTGAGAAAGCAGTTGTGTTTGAACTTGGAGTTCTTCTACTCGAGTTGATACGAGTCACCCCGATTATATTGCAAAGTTGAATCCAAGATCCATTCTTCATGAAAGTTTTGATATGGATGCTAATATATACTGGCAATAGAAATACTCAACTTATACAATCATGTGTGCAGCTTGCAGATGATGAGCGTTCACATATGGACACTGCCTTTTATGCATTGGTAAGCATCGCCGAAAAACCATGGCAGCAACCTCATTCTTGGGTTTTCCTTCTTTAGCAAATCAAGCGAGAAAAGAAGAACATGTGGTATAATAAATCCCCTAATTTAAAGCACTAATAATGGATTGTATATCGAGAGAGATGGCAGAGAATAGGGAAAGAGTAGAGGAGAGAAAATAGGAAATGGTGTAACTGAATCCCATAATTTAAGGCATTAGTAATGAATTGTATATAAATTGTAAGTGTAGACAATTATAATTTTATTGAATTTAAATCTATAAGAAATTTGGATTTAATCTCAATCAAATATATTTTGGTCCAAATAAATATTATGACCTAATATAATTGGATTAATTATATAAGTCCAATATAATTGGACTAGCCCATTTAATTGGGCTACAAATGATTAGCTCACTTCATTAGGCCCAAGATATCATCTTCTTAGAGGCCCAGTTTGGTGCCACACGTGAAATGACGTGGCACGCTAAGTCAAACAGAAGGGCCAATAGGATCATGCCACGTATCAAAATGACAAGGCATGCCAAGTCAAATTAAATAGCCAATGAAACTGCGCCACATGTGCAAGTGACATGTTCTGGCCAATCAAATGCGGCCTTGTCACACTTCAATTTGATTGGTCGGAAAGAGTTTGTTCTTATCATAACTCTTTCCTCCCACTACTATAAATAGGGGTCTTCATAACTCAGAAAAGACACCAGAAGTTATAACAAGAAGTAAGAAAGAGCTCGTGGATCAAACGCTGCAAATTCCTCCATAAGTTTCAAACTTCAAGCAATCAAGTTCAAGTTCAACAATCAAGTTCAAGCTCAAGAACGAAGAACAAACCAAGTTCGAGCTCAAGAACGAAGTACAAATCAAGTTCAAGCTCAAGAACAAAGTACAAATCAAGTTCAAGCTCAAGAACGAAGAATAAATAAAGATTCAAGGAGTACGAGTTCTAATCAAAGTTCATGCTAGTTGAATCCAAGATCATCGTCCGTGGCAAAAAATAAGCTTCAAGATCAAGCTCGAAGGCCTTTCAGTTTATATTTAAAAAGTAGAATCGGAGGAACCATGGAGATTATAACACTCAAATATTTGAAATAAAATACTATGATTGTTGCAATATTTTTTGTCTTGATGTTATTTTCTCGATGCAAATTTATTGTCCACAAATTTTGGTACGCCCGGTGGGACAATCTCTACCTCTCATCTAAACTTTTCAATCACCAAAGTCCAAGGATGTCGAAATGGATTGAAAGAAAATCAACTCAAGATCAACATACACGAAGGCTGCTAACTCCAAGTTCTATGCTGATATGGAAAACATCCTCGATATTACCTTTGGAAGCTTTGGAATAGTTACGAGGAGAAAAGCAAGCTCTTTAGGACAACAAGCACTCCAACTAACGTACGCATCAACCCCTGTTTTCATATATTCATCCTCAAAAGGAGCAAGATCTTCCACAAATGCACTCGAAGGAGGAAATGATGTTGTTGAAAAGATCAAGAAAACTCTTGCTCTGCTTGACCTCTCCGGATCCAAGAACTCAATTGTGAAGGAAGATGATGATGCTTCAACTGATGGATCCTCTCCACTTACACCGCATAGCGTGAGCCAATCAAGGATCAATCTGTGTGACAATCCATGCTATTCTCCATCGTCCACAACAATCATGCAAGACATGGTGACAAACACTTCATATGTGGAGGAGCAGTTGGCAAACTTGACGGAAGCAATCGCTGGCTTGACCAAGTGCATGCAAAATCGAGATGCTAGAATTGACAAGTTAACAGACAGGGTGGAAATCTTGATGGAAGAAGAATCCACCCATGCACCTGGCAAGCTCCAAGAGGTTCTAAAGAGTAATTCTCCCCCAATACAAGTAGCATCCGCTAAGGTTATCCCTATCTCATATGAAGGGATGATTCCCATCGATCAACTGAAGGAGTTCACTAAAAGGAACTATTAAAAGCAAGTACAAAATTGTTACCAAGTCCTCTCTTACATATGCAAAGCCATATACTGCGAGGATCGATATGTTGAAGATGCCTGCTAGCTATCAACCTCCAAAGTTTCAACAGTTTGATGGAAAAGGCAACCCAAGCAACATGTGGCACACTACGCTGAGACATGCAACAACACTAGGACTTATGGAGATTACCTCGTCAAGCAGTTTGTCTGCTCGCTAAAAGGAAATGCTTTTGATTGGTATACAGACCTCGAGGCGGGATCTATTGATAGCTGGGATCAACTAGAGCAAGAGTTCCTCAATCTCTTTTATAGCACAAGGTGGCCTGTGAGCATGGTGGAACTTACAAATACTCGTCAATGGAAGAGCGAACCAGTTATCGACTTTATCAACCATTGGAGGAATGCAAGCCTCAACTGCAACGACATGCTTAGTGAAGCTTTTGGCATAGAGACGTGAATCCAAGGCATGCATTGGGGATTGCTCTACATCTTGCAAGGTATCAAGCCTAGCACATTTGAAGAACTTGCAACTCGTGCCCATGACATGGAGTTAAGCATGGCCTCCACTGGAAATGAAAGGTTGCCCATCTTTGAGCCTCGCAAAGGGAATGACAAGAAAGAAGTCAGGAAATGGAGCAAGTTTGTACCCAAATCTGAAAACAAAGAAGCTATAAATGTCAACACATCACCTGTGAAGTTCACAACGAATGTGAGAAAGAAACATAGTACAAAATCCACTTCTTTTCAAGATAAGCCAAGTGGAAAGTTGACTCTAAAAGAAATGTAAGAGAAGGAGTACCCATTTATGGATTCTGATGTGCCCCCAATTTTTGAAGACCTCCTCGAGTTAAATCTCATTGAGCTTCCGGAGATGAAACGGCCAAATGAAGTTGGGAAAACTGATGACTTGAATTACTGCAAATATCATCGACTTGTGAGCCACCCTCTGGAGAAGTGCTTTGTCTTCACGGACAATGTTATGGACTTGGCTCGTGAAAAGAATATCATGCTTGAAGATGAGAAAGCAAGCGTAAACCAAGTCTCTATCACCTCTGTCTCATTCAGTACAGATGAATTATGTAGTTTTAAAGAAAGCAAAGATGAAAAATTACTGGAGAACAACAAAGTTGAAGTCAATCAACCTAATGATGATGAGGTTGGACGTTAGTGACTCGTCGTAGGCACCACAGAAGGAGCCTACGAAAAGAATCAATAGAACAACCAATAAGGAAAATGATGGTAAAAAAGGTCAAGGAAACAGAATCCGGTTAGGCATTTGAAGAAAGCAAAAGTGGAGGTGCACCACCCTCAAAAGCCACGATATCCAGTGACCTTAGAGAATTTCTTGCCATGTTGGTTCCGCATGAAGATTTTTCGTGATTGTATTGAGGCCTCTTGTTGCAATGCTGATAAAGGGGAAGAAAAGAGTGATGACCTACCATTGGCACCATCTTCAGAAAATCTCATCGAAGTTAATGCGTGCGAGGAAAAAGTTACATTCACAAATGACGATCTTCTACTAGGTGACACCCTTCATAACCGCCCGTTGTACCTGGTTGGCTATATGCATGATGAAAGGGTAAATCGAATTTTGGTTGATAGAGGATTCTCAGAGAACATCTTGCCAATTTGCACTGTGAAAGAACTTGGTATTCCTGTGAACGAACTCTCAGAAAGTCGTATGATGGTCCGAGGATTCAACCGAGGGGGGAAAAGAGCCATAGGTGCGATCAGGTTGGGAATCACCATTGAAGATATGCAATCAAGTGCATGGCTGCATGTGATTGATTCAAAGACTTCATACAACGTCTTGCTTGGAAGGCCTTGGATACGTGAGAATAAAGTGGTTCCATCTACCTACCATCAATGTTTGAAATATTATGAGGGTGAAGTCGAGAAGTTTGCTGATGACGAGCCATTCACCGAGGCTGAGTCACACTTCGCCAATGTAAAGTTCTACTTGAAGAATTGCATCGTGAAGGATCTAAAAGGTGATGATGTCATAAAAATCAAGAATGATGAGCTCACAACTAAAAGAGCTGAGGTGACTGCTGGTAAAGCAAAATTGTTACTGAGGAGGTACAACATAACTCGAATAAATCCTAGAGAGGGGATATTGCGTCTTATGGCAAGAAAGTAACTCCTATGCTCCAATATGTACCTAAAAGGAAGAAAGATGAAGGTGAATCATTTAATCTCCAAACTAACATGCTAAAGGAGTCAACTCTTCCGGTAAAACGAATTGAGGCAATAAAGTTATCCTCAAAGCCACTTGTAGGGTTTGTATCCAAAATCGTTTGTAGAATGTGGCATGCCCTACAAAGAGAACAGATGAAGGTTATGATCCTAATGCTACAGGCTATTTGCAAAGCTGGATACAATCCTAATGAGCTGTCAACATTAGGGAAGCTCCTATCAGAGGCTGCTACGAGGCAATCACGTGAAGGTTTGGGATACAAGCAACTGTCACCAGTGCGCATCTCCATAAAAAGGGCGAGCATAAATTATATCACCATAGAAGATGAATCTGCCGCTTCTACCAAGCCTTCTATATTTGATCGACTTGGAAAATCAACTGTGAGGACTTCCGTTTTGAGAGATTAGGTCTATTAAAGAAAGGGAATAAATTCCAGAGAAATTATTGAAATACAAGAACACTCGCTTTCCTAAAATTTAGAAGATCTCTAAGGATTTCCAATCTGGTTCCTTCTAGAATGAGGCAACAAACAAAAGTCATAGTTTCGTGTGATAAGGTACTAAAGATGAAGCCATACACTGTGGTCTACACTAAAGAACGTGATGAAGACAAAGAAAGTGTGTGTTCTTCGTATCATGTCATTGCATAAGGTGAGCACAGTGTTTCATCTCTAAAGGAGGATGACGATAAATTTGAGGATGTTTCACCATGTTATCACATATACTTCAATGATGGGGACCCTCAAGAAGATGAAGATGAAAAAGATGCTCCCCCAGAACTTGAAGAAGGGGTGAAGGCAACGATTAATGCTTTAAAAAAAGTTAACTTTGGCACAGATGAAGAACCAAGGCCCAAACACCTAAGTTCTTTACTAGCAATCGATGAAGTAAGCACTTATGTCGAGTTGTTCAAGGATGTTTTCACTTGGAGTTACAAAGAGATGCCAGGCTTGGACCCCAAAGTAGAAGTTCATCACCTTGCAGTCAAGAATGGCGCTCGTCCTATCAAGCAAGCCCAAAGGCGCTTTAGGTTGGACTTGGTTCCCTTGATCGAAAGTGAAGTTAACAAACTCATTGAAGCTGGCTTTATTTGCGAAGTAAAATACCCAACATGGGTCTCAAGTATTGTCCTAGTAAGGAAGAAGAATGGCGTGACTCGGGTGTGCGTTGACTTTAGATATCTCAACAATGCGTGTCCCAAAGATGAATTCCTGCTTCCTATTCCAAAGCTCATGATTGAAGCTACTACTGGGTACGAGGCAATGTCATTTATGGACAGTTCATCAGGCTATAACCAAATTCGCATGGCACCAAAAGATGAAGAGCTTACTGCATTTCGTACCCCCAAGGGTATTTATTGCTACAAGGTAATGCCTTTTGGCTTGAAGAATGCTGGTCCTACTTACCAAAGTGCTATGCAGAATATCTTTGATGATCTTCCTCCACAAGAATGCCGAATGCTATGCTGAAGACATGGTGGTAAAATCAAGAGAGAAGAGCGACCACTTGAAAGACTTAAGAATGGTGTTTGAGTTGCTTGGGAGGTACCAACAGATGTTTGGGAGAAAAGCCCCATCTCATGGTGCTAACTTGGGATGAATCCATTGAAATGTGCCTTTGGATTTACTTCTGGAAAGCTCCTTGCTTTCATTGTCTGACATCGAGGGATCAAAATTGATCAAGCTAAAGTGGATGCCATTTTGAAGATGCCTGAGCCTCGTGATATTCATGAATTGAAAAGTCTGCAAGTAAAGCTAGCATACCTTAGGAGATTCATCTCAAACCTAGCTGGGAGGTGCCAACCATTTAGTTGCCTCATGAAGAAAGGCGTTCCTTTCAAGTGGGACCATGCTTGTAGCAGTGCCTTTGAAAGCATCAAAACTTACTTGATGAAGCCTCCGATTTTGGCAGCCCCTATACCTGGAAAGCCGTTGGTACGATATATTTTAGCACAGGAAAGATCTGTTAGAGCGCTTTTGGCCCAGGAAAATAGTGAAGGGAAAGAATACTCCCTTTACTACTTGAACAGGATGATGACACCAAATGAGCTGAATTATTCGCCAATCGAAAAGTTATGTTTGGCACTAGCCTTCTCAATCCAAAAGTTGAAGTATTACTTTCAAGCTCATGTCGTTCGTCTTATTTCTAGAGCAAATCCCATCAAATTTGTGATGTCAAAACCTATCCTTAGTGATCGACTAGCAAGGTGGTACCTCCAGTTTCAACAATTTGAAATTGTGTACATCCCTCAAAAGGCTAACAAGACAACCATTAGCAGACTTCTTGGCAGATCACCCTATACCTGATGATTGGGAGTTAACTGACGAGCTATCTAATGAGGACGCAATGGTCATTGATGTTCAACCTCCATGGAATATGTACTTTGATGGTGCTGCACATCGCGAAGGAGCTGGTGCTAGCGTAGTATTTGTCACCTCTTAAGGCAAAGTTCTGCCCTACTCTTTTACGTCGACACAACTCTGGTCTAACAACGTTGCTGAGTATCAAGCATTAATACTTGGGCTTGAAATGGCTGTTGAAATGAACCGGTTGCAGTTGCAAGTGTTTGGTGACTCTCAGTTAGTGATCAACCAGCTTTTAGGTAGTTACGAAGTCAAGAAACCTGAACTACGCCCATATTATGATTATGCAAAAAACTTAATGGGTGGCTCGGTGATGTGACTACTCAACATGTGCCTAGGAAAGAAAACAAGAAGGCTGATGCTTTAGCTGCCCTAGCCTTATCGTTAACCTTTCCAAATCAAGCGCAAGTTACTATCTGCCAAAAATGGGTAGTACCACTGCCAAATGTGGGTGACAGTGAAGAAAATGAACTCGAGCATCTTGTCGCTGTTTCTGAAATTGAGAAGGAAGAATGGAGACAACCCATCATCGATTACTTAAGCTATGTCATACTTCCATAAAAACTGAGGAGAAGGACTGAAATTTGTCGTCGTGCACCTCGCTTCCTTTGCCACAAAAGATACTCTATACAGAAGGTCATTCAAGGGAATACTCTTGTGAGGCTCAGGGGAAGATGAAGCAGTCCAAGCTTTGCAAGAAACACATTCTGGGTATGCGGGTCATACTAGTCTGGACCAAAGCTCCACTTTCATATAAAAAGGATGGGATATTATTGGCCAACGATGGTAAAAGATTGCTTGGACTACGCTCGAAGATGCAAGGCCTGTCAATTCCATGCGAATTTTATTCATTAACCTCCTGAAGTGTTGCACCTGAATATTTCATCCTGGCCGTTTGACGCTTGGGGATTGGATGTTATTGGACCACTGCCAAAGTCCTCTGATGGGAACCTATACATCTTGGCTGCAACTGACTACTTCTCAAAATGGGCTGAAGTTGTTGCTCTTAAGGAAGTAAAGAAGGAAAATGTTACAAGTTTCATTCGAGTAAACAGTAAATATCGATTTGGCATTCCTCGTTACATAATAACGGATAATGGCAAGCCGTTCGACAATAGGTTGATGAACAAGAATTGTGAACTCTTTGGCTTTAAGCAACGTAACTCTTCTATGTACAATGTTGCCGCCAATGGTCTAGCCGAGGCATTCAACAAGACTCTATGCAACTTGTTAAAGAAAGTCATCTCCAAATCCAAACGAGATTGGCATACCCTATGGAAGAGGCTCTATGGGCATATAGGAAAACTCACCGCACGCCAACACAAGCGACCCCTTACGCGCTCGTTTATGGAGTCGAAGCCGTCTTGCCATTCGAGCGTCAAATACTTTCATTACGAGTAGCTATTCAAGAATGGATCATTGATGTAGAAAATGCTCGACTTCGATTAGCAGAATTGGAGGCTCTTTATCCTTGAAGTTGCAACGCTCCTTAATGCACGAGTCTAAATTGCATGCTCCTACACTCTTGGCCCGCATGAGTCTAAACTGTGTACGGCCCACCACCTTAAAAAAAGACTCCGCTAGGTTGAAAACCTCGAAAGAGGTGGCCTAGGCAAAAGTTAGGACATAATGAAAAAATCTGCTAGGTTGAAAACCTCGAATGAGGCGGCCTAGGTAAAAGTTAGGACATAAAAAAAAATCCCATTCTGAACTACAGTACGATTTGATCCTCTTTACCGAGATACGTAGGCAGCTTAGAGTTTCATTCTGAGTTCAGTTGCATAAGTTCAAAAGATACGTAATCCCCCAATTGTTGTCCGAATAAAGTATGATGGAATGCAATCCATTCAATCAACACTTAAAAATCGAGCTAAGATACCATTCTTCTGTTAAACTTTGGATCCCATTTGATTTAAAAGGGGCTAGCCGCTATGGTAAATTAGTGTCTTCAATAAAATGATTATAATCTTTTAGGAGGCTACAAAGTATTTGCATTGAAATATGGGAATTCGAGGCGTTTTCATGTTCGCATAACTTTCAAGTTTGTTGGTCTTCATATCCGCTCACTACCCTAAAAAAGAAAAAAAAAAAGGGAAGAGAAGAGAGGCGTCAGAAGGGAACATAAGTATAAGAAGGAAGATTACTTGGCACGGCGTTTCAAATTCAGTGAGACTTGAACCCAAGATATTTGGTGAGAATGAAGCTCTTGAATTTCAATTTCTGGCAATTAAAAAAGTCTTGAGATCTTGAGGTTTCCGCACAAGATACAAAAATTTTGGTGAAGTCGCGCTAATTTGGAACCGTCGGCATATCGGAAACAAAAGTCGAACTCGAACTATCATCCGAAACTATCCTTAAGGCATTAAATTTTACATCTTGGATATGTTCTATATTTTAAAGTTTATTTTCCAAGAAATTAAAGGGTTCATGATTTCGACGTTCCTACATCAAGATACAAACATTTTGGTAAAGTTGCACAAATCTGAAATCGTCGCCATGCCAGCATTTAATATTGGTTTCTAACTATTATTTGAAACTATACTTAAGGCATTAAATTTTGCATTTTGGATATGTTATAGATTTTGTAATTTAAGTCTCCAAAAAATCAAACGGTTCGTGATTTTAGCTTTTCTACACCAAGATATGATTTTTTTTGGTAAGACTGCACAGATCTAAATTTTCAACGTGGTGGAATCTAAAGTTGGTTTCAAAATATTATCTGGGGTGATTTAGAAGATTTTTAAATCTAAGTTTTGGATTTGTTTTAGATATTGAAGTCTAATTTTTGAGAAATCAAACGGTTCGTTGTTTGGACTTTCCTACAACAAGATATGAATCTTTTAAGTGCGTAAAGCTGAAAATTGTGCGACTAAGATAAAATCAAACAATGTAAAGCAAAAGAGAAGCAATCTTATTTAAGATGAATTAAATATCCACTAGGTCAATCTAACGTAAAGATAAAAGGGGAGATAATGCTAATAGCCTAATCTAAGCAGAACTTGTAGTTGATCAATTATTGACAGCTAGTCTCCAGGTTCTTCTTCTCCTCCTCCAGATTGGTCGAATCATCAACAGTCTGCAAATTTACGTTGTCATATGAAGAGATCTCAGTCTCGGCAGTTGAAACTTTTTCTTGAATCTCTTTAACTTCCTTTTGAGTCGCTTCTATAACACCTTCGAGATTCTCCCTCTCTTGTTGTAATGTCTGCAATTTCTTCACGACTCTCTTCAGTTTTTTTTTCACTAGAGAAGCTTTCTTGACTTTCTCACTTGCTTCAGGTTTGAACGATTCGAGACGCTCCTTAGCTTTGGAAATTAGCTCTAGCTTCTCATCTTCACTTGTCTTATCAGCCAAATTGGATCGCTCTAGGTCATATGAAGCAGCAAGCTCGAAAAGAGAATCCAATATAAACTCTAATGGAGAAAGATCCAAAATATTCGCCTTTTCCATATCCTCAAAAATATCAGTGATTTGCTCCCTATAAGATGAGAGAAACTCTGCACGAGTTTTGGAGAGTCTATTGCAAATATCCTCCCAAAGTCCCAAGATGAATTCTTTTTTGCGATTAAAGACAATGCTCTTTCCTTCAAAAATAGATATTGCTGCATTTGTCATTGGTGGAACGCGAGTTATCCCATTTGGAGTTTGTCTTTGTAGGGCTTTGTCATGAGGAAGAGATGATGCCTTTGAAAACGACTTCACCTTAGACGCAGGCCCTCTAAAAGATTCATCACTCACTTGCGGCTTGTCATGTGGGGACACCATCGGATGCACAATGGCATTTAACTGCATATGAAAAAGGCAAAGAAAATAAGTAATTTTTAGTGAAGCTATTCGTTCAAAAAAGATAAAGAAGGGAAAAAGGTGAGGTGATTGTATTTTACCTCTTTGTTACAAGCTGTATTTGTTCTTGAGGGACTATCAACACTTTGAATCTCTAAGATCTCTTCCGGGTTAGGCCGTTTTGTTTTCCAATTTTGATCTTCATTGGTACTCTGGCTTGTATCTTGAGGAACTCGCATGGTAAATGAAAGAACTGGAGGGTATTTCTCTATATCTGTTGAAGTGCACACCACCTCTTTCAAAGCTACCTTTGAGAATTTGATCTTTCTTTTCTTATGTTGGGTAACTACTTTTAGGATTGGAGTAGGTGGCTCTTTGACTTTTGAGAGTGTTGATGTGCCGGGTAATTTCGGCACATATTGATACCATTTGTTTAGAAATTGCTTGTTCCACCTGTTAATTATCATGATATTTACTTAGTTTTAGTGTAATTTCAGTATATGGATGGAAGAGACCCAGAAGTGTGAAGAGAAGTCCAAAAGCCGTCCAAAGGCAAGAAAAGAGATCAAGATTACAGCAGGTGCAATTCTGCGACCGCAAAGTAGATATGCGAATCGCAGAATTTGCATTTAAATCGCAAAGGCAGACAGTACTTCAAGCCAAAGTTCAAGTAATAATGGGGTCACAAATGCGACCGCAGAATGGAAATGCTAACCGCATCTTCATCGCAGACACGAACAGAGTTTGAGATGAAAACTAGAGGGGGATCGCAATCGCATTCTGCGATCGCAGAATCACTCTGCGGACCGCATTCTCAAATGCGAATAGAAGGAATAGTTCTGGTGTGATCTGCGATAAAGTGTGAAGACTCTGCGGACCGCATTCCTGTTCTGCGACAGGAATGCGATCGCAGACGGGTAGCTAGGTCAGACGTTATTTCTGCTCGCCTCGGTTTTTGGGCCTCTATAAATAGCCTTTCTAGGGTTGTGTGAAGGGAGGCTTGTCAGAATTCAAAGTACAAAGTACTGCTTTTGGTTATTTTCAAATTTAGAGAGATTTTTGGGTGATCAAAAGAGAGAAATCGATATTGTTGTAAGATGAATTCAATTATTCCTATTTGTTCTTCAGTTTTTAACATGTGTAGCTAAATTCTAATGCTAAGGTTGTGAACCCTAGATGGGTGGAATGTTATTGAAAGGTTGATGTTGATTTCAATTTCGAAAGAAACTTGATATTTATTTGTCTCTTGTTCTTAAGTTAATCGTTAGTGGTTGCAAACATTAACGAGTGCCAATTTACGCTATCATATCTTGGAAAAGTGAGATAGAGTTTGGTAGAGATAAATAACAATAATCCAAGACTTTACCTCTTGTTTAACAAAATTACTTAGGAGTAAGTAGATTTCAATTTGGCGAAAAATTGGGTGTTCTTAATTGTGACTCTTTAGTATTCGGGAGAAGCATAAGAGGATACGTCATCTAAGTGTTGGGAAACATTGGATAACACGTTAACACGAACCAATTGCATATCAAGAACGGAAGTCAATATCAATATCAATACATTTTACTACATTAGGGGGAACACAACCTTAGTATCTCAACTTCATATCTTTACTTTCAAATCATTTTCGAGCTGCACCTATTACTTTACTTTACTTTACGTACTCAACTTTAATTTACTCTATTTGGTTGCTTGATCGAATTACGACTAAGTATAGTATTGCTTTAATCGGATAATTGTTTCACGCCTATTCCCTGTGGGATTCGACCCCAACCTCGTTGGGTTATTATATTTGACATCGATCGCTTACACTATTGTAAAGGTGAAATTTGAGCGTATCAAGCGTCTTTCCAACACCTTGATCTTCATCTCCTAAAGGAGTAGTAAATTTTATCCCAACATTGTCTACCAGAGCTTGTAAATTATCCCCGAGAACCTTGCCATGCGCTTTCTCCCTCCAAGACATATAATTGGTGGAGAAACACTTCTCCACAGGATCTCACATTGGGGGAAAAGCTGCAGGTGACATAGACCGATACAGTGTGCAAATCCTCCAAAATCTGAGTCCTTCATCTAGAGAGGTGCTACGGATATCATTCTCCAAAAAACGAGGGACGTTCTGGTAAAACCTAAATTGACAACCAAATCGATGCGGGCGATATGGCTCGATGATGAATGAGTTATCATACCTCAAAGGGAGGTAGTTAAAACGTAAGCTCATAAAATAATTTGACTCCAACTCTTGCGGGGCCTTGTTATCCACATAATAATAAGGACGAGAATTAGTTAACATTGTTGGTGTCCAAACTACATCCTCTCCATTGTGGATGCACTTTCTTGCATCCTTCTTGTCAAAGTACCGCTTGCCTCCCTCTCCTGAGTATGCCACCATCAAAAAGACAGACGAACCCTTAGCAAGTGGATAATGGGATTTGAGGTAATGAGCAAGCGAGTCGTAAACATAATGGATGGGAAAACAAGCTTTGACCTGAACATAATTTACAAGCTCTGGGACCACAAGGCTAGTCTTTTGCCCGCTTTCCATCATGCTTGCAATCTTAAAAGTCTCGGGACGAATGAAGTTCTCTGCCGTATAAGGAAAAACAAAAGTATATAGCTAACATGATAAGAAGGCTGCTATATATGTTTCATCTTTCTTGTCAGACCTCACCCTAAGCTTGGAGAATATAGCTTCATGATCATTCTGCCACCTAGTTGTCTCGGGAATAACTCGTTAGGATTATGTCTTTAGGGGCGTGGATTTCTTTTCCTTTCGCAGTGGGGCAGGTTTATCTATTAAAGCTTTCTTATAGCAAAAATTTGTCCATTTTCCCAAGAAGACCTTTTGGTTAATACTCGTACCTTCCTTAAGGTAATGGAAGGAAGGAAATAAATATTCGCAAGATCGAGTAATAAATCTCATATGTTTTTCATCCAAACCAATGAGTTCTCTTGTCTCAGGTACCACTTCTACGTACGAAAAACCAGCAATGGGAAGACCTCAAAGGATATGTAAGTCCCAAAGAGAGATAGATAGTTCCCCAGCTGATGTAAGAAGCGTGTTCGTCTTGGCGCACCAAGCCTCACAATATGCTCGCAAAATGTTTGAGTTTTGATCATAAGTGAAAAGTGAGGCATAGACAACATCATAAATCTTTGCTGTACTCAAGGATTGTTGGCTTCCACCAAGTATATCTTCAGCCCATTCCCAATATCCTAGAATATGACAATACTCGCCCTCGATTGTTATTTTGTTTCCCCGATGTACTTCTCCTTGATTTATGCGACGCCCTAAGGTTAGAAGGGTTCTAGCAATATTTGTGTGGCAATGGATTGGCTCTTGGAGAGACCACATCTGAACAATGGATTAGAAGTAGACTTGTGCTCCAAGGTCCAGCTTTCTACATGAAGCGAGTTCCTCAAAGAAGGCCATGAGGCTGCATACCGGCCAGCTTATGGGGTGTGAACTAAAAGCTTGGTTTGTTTTATGCCATCTTCAGTCTCGATTACGAGATATCTATGTTTGGAGGAAGGTGAGGTATAGTCTCTGAAATTTGCCATCTCTTCGGGCTGCAAAGGACAAAGAAAAAAGTCATCAAAGTCCAAATCGAGAATATTAGAATGGTATTTTGCTTCTATTAATAAAACTTATATTTAGCTAAAAAAAGAAGAGAATATTAGAATGGGTACAAAGGTCTAAATGGATGAAATGGCCTCCGGTTTTCGGGCAGGGATGAATATCCATCCCTTCACATCATGAGAGTAATCTCTTCGATAGCCGCGCCACCTTGAGAGTAATCTCTCCGATAGTCGGGTCATCTTGAGAGTAATCTCTCCGATAGTCGGGCCACCTTGAGAGTAATCTCTCCAATAGTCAGGTCATCTTGAGAGTAATCTCTCTGATAGTCGGGACACATTAAGAGTAATGTCTCAGATAGTCGGGTCATCTTGAGAGTAATCTCTCCAATAGTCGGGTCATCTTGAGAGTAATCTCTCTGATAGTCGGGCTACATTGGAAGTAATCTCTCTGATAGTCGGGCCACCTTGAGAGTAATATCCCTGATAGTTAAGTCATTTTGATAGTAATCTCTCCGATAGTGGAGCCACCTTGAGAGTAATTTCTCCGATATTTGGACGGGGATGATTACCCATCCCCTCACACCCTAAGGTCACCTTATTCATGCCTGAATCATCAAAAGTAGACTCAAAGTGGTTTGCAAACGCCGAAAGTGATGCTAATAGAATAAAGAGTATACTGTATTTATAGATCTCAAAAGAGGCGATGGTTGAAAGTGAAGTGCTGATGTGGGATCGAGTGTATGAGGCAGCTGCTACAGTTGTTTTCCGCATGGGATTCGTCTAATAACGGCCTCGACAATGAATCCAAAAAGACTCGAATTGTTGTAAGAATTGCCAACCTAATATGTAATTATGTCTAATCATGATAATAAGAAAAGACTTCCTTTCCCAAAAGGAATCATAGATATCAGGCGGTAATTATGATTTCACATTGAAATCACAAATTTCGATGGTTTTGTATTATCCCTATTCAATGTAAATGGTCATTATATTGTTCAAGTAATTGACCGGGTGTACACGTAACAAAATTTCATGGACAATCCTTTGTGCTCTAAACTGGCCTAAGCCAAATTTGATAGTCCGCCAGTACTTCATTACCCGTTTCCGGTTTTGACAAGTCTACACCTCGACAAGTTTTGAAGTAGGGGGCATTTGTAGGCAATTAAAATTTTATTGAATTTAAATCTATAAGAAATTAGTATTTGATCTCAATCAAATATATTTTGGTCCAAAAAAATATTATGAGCTAATATAATTGACTTAATTATATAAGTCCATTATAATTGGACTAGCCCATTTAATTGGGCTACAAATGATTAGCCCACTTCATTAGGCCCAAGATGTTATCTTCCTAGAGGCCCAGTTTGGTGCCACGCGTGAAATGACGTGGCACACTAAGTCAAATGGAAGGGCCAATAGGATCATGCCACGTGTCAGAATGACAAGGCATGCCAAGTCAAATTAAATAGCCAATGAACCTGCGCCACATGGGTAAGTGACATGTTCTGGCCAATCAAATGCAGCCTTGTCACACTTTAATTTGATTGGTCGGAAAGAGTTTGTTCTTATCATAACTCTTCCCTCCTACAACTATAAATAGGGGTCTTCGTAACTATTAAAAAAAAAAAATACCAGAAGTTATAACAAGAAGCAAGAAGAGTTCGGGGATCAAATGCTGCAAATTCCTCCATAAGTTTCAAACTTCAAGCAATCAAGTTCAAGTTCAATAATCAAGTTCAAGCTCAAGAACAAAGAACAAACCAAGTTCAAGCTCAGAACGAAGTACAAAACAAGTTCAAGCTCAAGAACGAACAACAAATCAAGATTCAAGGAGTACGAGTTCAAATCAAAGTTCGTGCTAGTTGGAATCCAAGATTATCGTCCGTGGCAATAAATATAGATTCAAGATCAAGATCGAAGGCCCTTGAATTTATATTGGAAAACTAGAAGCAAATAAACCATAGAGATTGTAACACTCAAATATTTGAAATAAAATACTACGATTGTTGCAATATTTTCGGTCTTGATTTTATTTTCTTGACTCAAATTTATTGTCTACAGTAAGTAATCTTTGTTTAGGGCGGGTAATATGCAAAATTAGGATAATTTTGGTAATTAAGTTTCAAATATGGTATAGGAACGAAAATTCCCTAATCATTTTGGTTGACCCAGGCACTATCTTGTGGAAATGATACCAGGTAGCCACTTTTGCAAGTATGTAATTTTAGCCCGACATGAAATTTACTCCTAAAAACATTTTAAAATAGATTTTAACTACTTTTATAGAATTTTAGAAAATTTTCTATATTTTATTTGATTTGTTTTTGTGTATTTGATGTTTGGTGCATCTTTAGTAACATTTTAAATCATAAAACAACAAAAATACTTTTCACATTTTTAGATCTTAATTACATTTTTAGATTTAATTGTATTTCTAGTGTTTAATTGCTTGTTAGTTGCATTCTTAAAAAGACCAAAATCACAAAAAATAATACATTAGTTAATTAGTTAATCAATTAGGAGTTTGAATAATTAGGTTAATTATACAAAGTTGGCTTTAATGAGAATTAGATTGGTTAAGTTAGAAAATTAAAGAAAAGAAAAGAATAGGTCCATTTCCGATTTTTTGAGATCTGTATCTGGGTCGAATTAGTTGGCCCAATTATTCATCGCCCCAGCCCACTTTCCACATCCACCCCTCCCTTCATTAAACAAAAGGACCGCGTTTCAACTCCAAGCTATCTTCACCGTTCATGAATTTTGATCAAACGGTTGGGAACTGATCATCCCTTCCATATAAAAGTGTCCGAATTAGACCCTCACCCCACAAAGACGCCTCAGAGACACTTCTCTCTCCCTTCTCTCATGCTCATCCTTTCGTCACCGACGAAAATCGCCCACGGTGGTGGCACGCTCCAAATCGTCCCAAATCTTCACCCCACAATCCTCAATATCCCCTCATCCATAGTCCATCATTAGTTTTCTCAAAACCCCCCCACCAAATTCGTTAAATTTTAGATCTAAAATCCCTGGAAAATCTAGGTGTCACAACCTAAAATGCACTATAGGTCGTGAGGGCGCCTAACGCCGCTGTTAGGCAAGCCAACGTTAATTCATCAATTTACTTACTCATTTATTACTCTTGAGATCAAAATCTCCATTACTTAAACCGTATAAATAGAATTTGCAGGGGAAAAATGATAATAACTACGTGATCTACAATAACAATCAACCAGCAGAAATGATGCAGACCAGCCTGATAAAGCTGCGTTCATGCCTTGGAAGAAACTACGTTCGTTCATGCCTTGGAAGAAGCTATGTTCATGCCATGATTGCGCAATAATTAAAGAAGCAGACAACATGTTGGATAAGATAAGAAAAGGCGTTGGTTAGCCTTGGAGAAGGAGGGCCATGCGGTCGTGCACTAGTTGAGGCCGAGAACTCAATGAACGCCTGAACTAGCTCTTATTAGTTCTTTTCATAGTTAATCTTTAATAAGACAACGATACTTATATGGCCCTGCGTAGTCATTTGACACTTAGCCAAATTATTGACCTTTTTGCTAGTTATTATTTTCCTAGTTGATTTAGGTTAACTAGTTATTGTTTTCCTAATTGATTTAGGTAAAGGCTCATCCTATATAAGCCTAAAGACTAACATTATTTTCAGAACCTTACATAATTAATGAATACACAAAAATCCGCGACCTCCTTAGATTCTCCAGAACTCTCTGTGTGTGAACTAGTCTAATTTTTGGTGTGATTCCATATTGAACTTGTTCCTTTGCTTGATCAAACAATTTGCAAGTCCATCGTTGTCTTGAGAGTTGTTTGTATAGTGTAGGTTTTCCTTAACTTCATCAAGAAAGTAAGTAGACTAGTTCCTGCTTGTTGTCTTGATAGATCATTGAGCGTCTTGCTTTTATCCTTGTTTTCTTGTTTTCGAATTCCTTATTGCATCAAGAAACCCCCAAAATCCGGTGTCAGAAGCGCATGAGCATCAACTAAGAAACATTATATAATACAACATCTGTCTGGAATACAAGTTAGACAGGAAACAATAAATAACTCTGATGAAAACTCTGCAGACTGCGGATCGGAGCATGAAATGCAGCTCACGGCAAAGCCCCGCAATGGCCGCGCCTCTACGCCCAAAAGACCACCAGACATATAATTACCTTCACAAAAAGTGCAAGTGTATTATGAGTACGTAAATCAACGCGTACCCAGTAAGTATCTAGCCTAACCACAGAGAAGTAGTGACGAGGGTCAACATCAACACTTGCTAGTGGTCCAATATGATAGATACAGTAGAAGTAAACCGGGAGTTAGAGTAGATAAACGAAATAACAAGTGTGTAAATACATGATACAGTCCTCCTCTTAGCAATAACTCAAACTCTCAGCTAGTAACTACCTCCTCAATCGGAGTATATATATATATATAATGGACCTTACCAGATAGATTGTCACAGTTCAATCAGGAACAAGCTCAGAGATATGCTGGCTTCTTGCCAATTATTACGCACAATTTCATAAGAGTGTCTTATAGTGATGATGAGGCGTACGGCCTGATCCCGTCATAATATGTGCACTGTCGAGGGTCGAACGACACGAACCATAGATACATCTATTGTATTGCCAAGGCGAATGGCCCCCTCCCATGAGAGTGTGATATATAATCCTGCTGAGGCGAATGGCTCGATCCGATCGTAATGTGCGCACTGCCGAGGGTCGAATGGCACGAACCATAGATGTATCTATTATACTGCCGAGGCGAATGAACCGATCCCATTAGAATAAGAAGC
This sequence comes from Nicotiana obtusifolia, assembly GCA_002018475.1. Taxonomy (NCBI): domain Eukaryota; kingdom Viridiplantae; phylum Streptophyta; class Magnoliopsida; order Solanales; family Solanaceae; genus Nicotiana; species Nicotiana obtusifolia. The sequence continues at coordinate 96,118 of MCJB01052686.1, read as the reverse complement.
TTTAACGGGTCCTTGACCCACTCATGAATAGACGTGTGAGTATAAATTTTAAGGAAACCTTTCGATGAAAAAGCATGACGCAGGAGAAATTAATAAGGGGAGTACAATTATTTCACGGCTAATCATGAAGCCCATCGAATCTCTGCCATATCGAGTGTATCACTCTACACAAGTTTCGTCTCAAGTCGCAACGTAAAATAAAGGAATTAAATAGGCAGGAGAAACTTAAGTAGTACAGTTATAGTATGGTGTGAACCTAAGTCTACCCGAACATAACATGAATCTAGCTATGCATGGACTCTCGTCGCCTTGTGCGTGTGTAGCCCCCACAACAAGTAACACATAACAATTACATCACCTAGGAGTAGTTTCCCTCACAGGGTTAGACAAGAGACTTGCCTCACTCCGAAGTTCCATAACCGGCTCCAACGCTACTCTAACACCTCAAATCGATGCTTCTTGCTCCAAAACTAGTCAAACAAGGTGCAAACCAATAAAAATATACTCTCATACTCATAATTAATCAATTTATAACAATTCCCAACTCTGCTCGAAAAGTTAATAAAGTCAACCCTCGGACCCACGTGCCCGAATTCCGAATATTTTAGAAGATAAACATTACCCATAACAATACGAACTCAAATATATGAGTTATTTCCAATCCCATGCCCAAATTCGTGGTCAAAATCCAGAATATCAATTTCTATGTTTCCTTTTAAAATCCCACAATTTTTATCATAAATTTCATGTATAAATCCATACACAATTCATGTATTTAACTCACAATAGGTTGGAATAGCTTACCTCACAATGGATGACAAAAATCTCCTCTTCAAGAACTCCAATGATCGCCCAACCAAGTTAAAAAATGGGAGAAATTAGCAAAATTCCCGATTTAAAACAATCTGCCCAGGTGTTTTCCTTCTTCGCGAACCCAGAACTTGCATCGCGTTCTCGAAACACAAAAAGTCACCGTCCGAAAATCCTCTTACGTGAACGCGAGGTCTCTCTTGCGAACGCGAAGCACACTGGGCAAGACCTTCGCGAACGCGGTCCTTACGCGAACACGAAGAACAACATCACTTGCCTCACCAGTAACCCTTCGCGAATGCAGGACCTCCTCCGCGAACGCGAAGGGTAAATTCCAGCAGCCCTCAACTTCCTCAACGCGAATGTGGGAACATCTTCGCGAACGCATAGAAGGAAACTAGACACCAGCCAACCTGAAGCTTCAGCTATCATCTAAGTCCAAATTCCAATCCGTTAACTATTGAAAATCCACCCGAGGCCTCTAGGACCTCAACCAAACCGACCAACATGTTCCAAATACAATACGAACTTAGTCGAAGCCTCAAACCACATCAAACAACATCAAGATCATGAATCACGCCTCGAATCAAACTTATCAATTTCCAAATTTTCAGATTCTATATCTTATGCCAAAACATATGAAATCAATCTGGAACGACTTCAAATTTTGCACACAAGTCCTAGATGACATTACAGACCTATTCCAACTTCCGTAATCGATATCCGACTCCGATATCAAAAATCCGCTTCCGGTCAAACTTCCCCAAAAATTTAACTTTCGCCATTTCAAGCCTAATTCCACTACGGACCTCTAACTCCAAATCGGACATGCTCCTAAGCACACAATAACCATACGGAATTATTCTGAGGCTCAGAATCCAACCTAGACACTCAAGGCCTCAAACCGCTGAACGACGCACTAGAGCACAAAACGACCCGCCCGGTCGTTACATTCTCCCATACTTAAACATATGTTCGTCCTCGAACATGCTAAGGACTGCTCCGGAGTTGTCCAAATTTACTGTTTAGCACCTTGTGCACCTACCCGTGCCATCACAACCAAGTTGGGCACATTAGCTCGAGCCAGACTTAAGGTCCTCCCTTTAGCCTTAGCTAACAAGCTGTAGAATCAAGTTCCACCTTCCGAATTTTTTTACCAGACCCGATTCTAAACACATAAACTCCTTACCAATCACCACGCACTGTACCACAACATGATTGTACACCTAGGCCAAAATCACACGATGCACCACATATGTCGGTTGTCCATAACAACATCCCTCGGCCACAATAGCTGAAATTTCACAAACCCCATGTCCAGAATACATCTCATGACACATATAAATCTTATTCCAAAACTCGCAATACGGCCACGACGAAAAGATGTGTAGAAACTCATGACCACTTGCCAAATCAATAATTCATGGAGTCTTTCCTCCTTATAAGAACCATTACCTCATTCTGAACTAAATAATGATATTTTCCCATTAATTTATCTTATATAAATCTGATTGCACTAATTTCAGGCCCAATAATCTCGTCTCACCTAGTACAAGCTTCTCAGGCAATAAGCCACCCCAAACACTGACTCAAATCTCATATGATGCCATCAATGCATCGGACAAGCTACAACTCGAATTTGACCATAAGGTGGAACGAACTCTGGAATAGAATTTCCCAGCCCACACAATGAAATAAACGGTCGAACAGATGTGATGAACCCTTCTTAGAAAATGAGAAACAAAATATGCAGGAATAGATATAGGGAACCATACTCAACATATCATTGTTGCGGCGTGCAACCCCATCCAAACATGATAGCGTTGCGGCGTTCAACCTAATCCAAATAACGTACCCGTGGAGGTGTGCCACCCGATCCAAATCGTATACCGGTGGTAGCGTGCCACCCGATCCAAACCGTATACCGATGGCGGCGTGCCACCCGATCCGCATATAACAATCAAAGAAAACACACATCAAGCCGTACTGCTTATACTTACGAAATGTCTGAATATCAACCACAAGCACACCAAGTGCATAATACAAATCCTGGGGAGACAGGTAGCGCCATACTATATGAAATTCAAGCATAACTAAGGTGCCGTCAAATACGGAACAAATTCACACGTTCCACAGCCTAAGGAATAGATTGGCTCTCAGGCATAAACTCCCGCATTAATGACAGTACCCAAAATCTCCGTACTTGGTTTCGATCTTTAACAATCAGGTAACTAGCATGTCACACTCATACAATTTCCTTGTGGGGTACGCTCCAACAACCTTCCACCCAGGTAGCAAAACCTGGACCTCAATACCACTAACCGTACTAATCTGTAAAGCAATTCAAGAACCCGCAATTCAATACCCAATGCTCTTTGCATAGAACACCTTCCCAGGCGAGGCTAGAATAATGTCGGCTTACTCTGAACATCTAAATTCTTCTCCGGCTCATCCGAGCTCGTGACATCCTTGACAATACCGAATCGCAACTTTGATCCTCAGCTTTCAAATTCCTAACCCGCTTACTGCACCTATCATACTGCTATGCGAGAACAAACACTTCATTGGCTAGAAGCCTTTCACTTATCTCAATTCAGAAGAACTCTTTTGACTGGCAATTGAATTCCCGAACCGTAGAAAATACAAACCTCAAGTCATGATCTAAACCATCATGACTCTTTCGGGGTCCGTTTACACAACAAGGCCATTCGAAATAACTACCTCCAAAATGAATCAAGGTATGGTGGCTGTCAAGCTCGCACGTACGTCCACAAACTACATGTATAACTTCATACACCAAAGGGACTAATCATTGCCACAATCATGCTGTTTCAACCATTACTAACCAACCCAACTTCTTTCAATTTACTCTTGACTTGAATTAGAAATATAATAGCTCCATTCACAACAGAACGAAGTCGATCCGAACTCATCCCCAGTGATTCCAATCACGAGACCATATCGTCTCAATACAAGCCTCATCAACCACACAATAACATCTCCAACTGATGCACCTATCCTGCAAGACGTTCCACGAACGCGAAACTATTTTCTTCGTTTTCTCCAATACTGCGCTTCATACCCAATGATAATATAGAACCTCCCAAATCCTTAGGCACTACACTCAATTCCTTGAACCCACTAGGACCACTATTGAGAGCCACCCACTCTGACTTGGCCCCGAATATATGCCAAACTCTAGTGCGTTGCTAGTACGGGAACACCCTATCAAAGAAGCACCCGACTGAATTCTTTTCCTTGTACATAACACCCATAGAAGGAAAAACTTTGAGTCTTCCCAAAACCATAACATGAATCGATAACGCCGAACATAGCACACGTCCATCAAGTTCCATCCTAAATTATCCCTGATATTTCCTTTTCTTAGTCCAAATAATCCGTCCTCGCACCGATAGCCAAAAATTGCATAAGCAAACAACCATGCAATCCAATCGTTGACGATGGGGCTCCCTCACTTAGCTTGAAGCTACAATTACATAATGCAGAGCCCACAACAATTCCCCCTTCTCAATCACCATGATCTCGCACCGTTAACCTGCCAAACTTCTCGAAATCTTTTGTTAAGCTCTTCATGAACGATCTGAGTCACATATCACATATTTGACCTCTTACTGGGTAGCAAGTAAAATTCTTCGTAGAAGCTTCTTCAACATCACGCAACTACTAACCTGGTCACAGGAGATAACCCATCTGTGGAAATTCCATGCCGACATCTTTCAATAAAGCTGCACTAGGTACAATTACTATGAAAACGGTAAGCCCTCCTGACCCCGTGCTCATACACCAGCTGTACAAGTCCATTCACTTCCCATTGATATCAACTGAAATCTAACAATACCTCCCAAACTTGAAGTCACGTTGCATAATAAAAAACGATAATCAAGTTTTGACACCTTTTTCATTTCAAGTAACTCCTCTTTGGCATATTCAATAGTCCTCAGTGCATTAGCCTCCACCCCCAAATAAAATTCGTAGATCTAGTCACTTCCCACTGTGTCCATCCTCATCCTTTGATACCCAAATGCTGCTTCAATTCAAGATCCATCCCAGTAGCACCTGAGCTAATAAATTACTACTAACTCCAAGCCTTCTAAAAGATATTCTTTCTCGAGCCATCGACATTAGAAACACCGATTCGATTATGAAACTTCCATACGCTGCCACCTCTAACGATCGTTTCTCAAGCACCATTTCAGAACACCCTGCCCCGAAGGCGAATCAAAGAAGACCATAACCCCGGTGAACATTAATGCGTTCAAACAAGGATGACGATACCACATCACCAATGAAAATTCCAACACGCTAGAAATATCAAGTCTCGATACTCTATCAACTCAAGACTGAACAGCTATAGTCTGATTGCCTTTCCCCTGCTAGAATTAAATGTTGAACCTCTGAATCATGCACTGAGAAAAATCGCCTTCCAAGTCATTCACTACGTCGGCACATAAACGAGCACCCCACCATTACATTAATATTATAAGATAACAACTCATGAACATTATAACAACCTGTGCATAGCCTTAAAACCATCATAAATACAGCTACCAAGTTGAAATAACAGATGATCTTCTGCAAGAAGAAGATAATAACTTGCTCGAATGCGTAGGGAGAAACATCCTGCTCCACGTCTGTAGTACCACTGAAAATCCTTGATTCCCAATCGACACGAGTGCTCAACATCGTATAGGAATGAGTAGGAAGGAAAATAAAGGCATAAGCCTCAAAGGAATCAAATCGCACAAAGAGAAATCGAGAAGGAAAGTGCTCCTAACAGTCCTGTAGCCTCTCAAAGACAAGTACAGATGTCTCCGTAATGATCCGCAAAACTCTACTAGACTTGCTCATGACTCATGAGACCTAAGTGAACCTAACGCTCTGACACCAAGCTGTCACGACCCAAAATCCACTATGGGTCGTGAGGGCGCCTAATGCCGCCGTCAGGCAAGCCCACGTTAACTCATCAATTTACTTACTCATTTATTACCCTCCAGATTGTAATCTCCATTACTTAAACAGTATAAAATAGAAGTTGAAGGGGAAAATGATAATTACTACGTGATCTACAATAATAATCAACTAGCAGAAACCGCAAAATCCGGTGTCACAAGTACATGAGCATCAACTAAGAAACATTATATAATACAACATCTGTCTGGAATACAAGTTAGACAGGAAAAAATCAATAACTCTGATGGAGACTTTGCAGACTGTAGATCGAAACGTGAAATGCACCTCACGTCAAAGTCTCAGCTAGTAACTACCTCCTCAATCAGAGTGTGTATATATATAATGGACCTTACTAGATAGGTTGTCACAATTCAATCAGGAACAAGTTCACAGATATGTTGGCTCTTTGCCAATTATTACGCACGATTTTATATGAGTATCTTATAGAAATGCCGAGGCGTACGACCCGATCCCGTTATGTGCACTGCCGAGGGCAAACATCAGGAACCTTAGATACATCTATTATATTGCTGAGGCGAACGGCCCGCTCCCATGAGTATGTGATACAAAATCCTGCCGAGGCGAATGGCCCGATCCCATCATAATGTGCACACTGTCGAGGGTCAAACAGCACGAACCATAGATGTATCTATTATACTGCCGAGGCGAATGGCCCGATCCCACTAGAATAAGAAGCTTTAATGGGTCCTTGACCCCACTCATGAATCGATGTGTGAGTTATAAATTTTAAAGAAAACCTTTCGATGAAAATGCATAACATGGGAGAAATTCTTAAGGGGAGTACAATTATTTCGCGGCTAATCATGAAGCCCGTCGAATCTCTACTATATCGAGTCTATCATTCTACACAAGTCTCGTCTCAAGTCACAACGTAATATAAATGAATTAAATAGGCAGAAGACAACTCAAGTAGTACAACTATAGCATGGTGTAAACCTAGCTCTACCCCGACATAACATGAATCAAGCTACGCACGGACTCTGGTCACCTTGTGCGTACGTAGACCCCCAAAAAGTATCATATAACAATTACATCACCTAGGGGGTAGTTTCCCCTCACGGGGTTAGAAAGGAGACTTACCTCACTCCGAAGTTCTATAACTGGCTCCAATGCCATACTAACACCTCAAATCGATGCTCGTCGCTATAAAACTAGTCAAACAAGGTGCAAACCAATAAAAATATACTATTTTACTCATAAGTAATCAATTTATAACAATTTCCAACTCCGCACATAAAGTCAATGAAGCTAACCCGCAGGCCCACGTTCCTGGATTCTGAAACATTTCGAAGATAAACATTACCCATAACAGTACGAACTCCAATATATGATTTATTTCCAATTCCATGCCCAAATTCATGGTCAAAATCCAGAATATCTATTTCTAGGTTTCCTTTCGAAATCCCGCAATTATTTTCATAAATTTCATGTATAAATCCGTACCCAACTCGTGTATTTAACTCACAATAGATGGGAACAGCTTACCTCGTAATGGCTGACAAAAATCCCCTCTTCAAGAACTCCACTGGTCGTCCAACCAAGTTAAAAAATGGGAGAAATGAGCAAAATTGCCGGTTCAAAACAATCCGCCCAGGTGCATTCCTTCTTCGCGAACACGGTCGCGTTCGCGAAGCACAAGAAGCCACTGCCCAAAAATCCTTGTACGCGAATGCGAGGTCTCTCTCGCGAACGCGAAGCACATTGGGCCAGACCTTCGCGAACACGGTCCTTCTTACGCGAACGCGAAAAACAACATCACTTGCTTCACCAGTAACCTTTCGCGAAGGCGGGACCTCCTTCGCGAACGCAAAGGGTAAATTCCAGTAGCCCTCAACTTCCTTTACACGAAAGCGGGAACATTTTCGCAAACGCGTAGAAGGAAACCAAACACCAGCAAACCTAAAGCTTCAGCCATCATCCAAGTTCAAATTCCAATCGTTAACTATCCGAAATCCACTCGAGGCCTCCGGGACCTCAACCAAACCTACCAACACTTCCCAAAATACAATACGAACTTAGTCAAAGCCTCAAATCACATCAAACAACTGCAAGATCGTGAATCGCGCCTCAAATCAAACTTATAAATTTCCAAATTTTCAAATTCTATATCTTGTGCCGAAACATATCAATTCAATCCAGAACGACTTCAAATTTTGCACACAAGTCCTAAATGATATTACGGACCTATTCCAACTTCCTGAATCGATATCCGACCCCAATATCAAAAAGTCCACTCTCAATCAAACTTCCCCAAAGAGTCAACTTTCGCCATTTAAACCCTAATTCCACTATGGACCTCTAACTCAAAACCCGAACACGCTCCTAAGACCACAATCACCATACAGAACTATTCCCTGGCGCGGGATCCCAAACAGACGTTGATAACATCAAAATCCACTTCATCCCAAAGTTATGAAATTTTTAAACCTTCAAAATGCCAACCTTCCGTAATAAGCGTCAAAATATTCCTCGGCCACCCGATGCTCAACCCAAACACACGCCCAAGTCTGAATTCATCGTCCAAACCTATTGGAAACTTCAAATCCCGATTCCGAGGTTGTTTACTCAAAAGTCACCCCTTAGCCAATTCTTCCTACTTAAAGCTTCCGAAATTAGAATTTTCTTTCCAACCCAATCCCGAACTTCCCGAAATTCAATTCCCACCTCATGTACAAGTCATAGTACCTGAAGTGAAGCTACTCAAGGCCTCAAACCGCTGAACGACACACTAGAGCTCAAAATGACAAGTCGGGTCGTTACATTCTCCCCCACTTAAACATACATTCATCCTCGAACGTGCTACGGACTGCTCCGGAGTTGTCCAAATTTTTTGTTTAGCACCTTGTGCACCTACCCGTGCCATCACAACCCAGTTGCGCACATTAGCTCGAGCCGAAATGAAGGTCATCTCTTTAGCCTTAGCTAACAAGCTTTAGAACCAAGTTCTAACTTTCGAATTTCTTTACCCCGATTCTAACACATGAACACCGTACCAATCACAACGCACTATACCACAACATGATCGTATACCAAGGCCGAAATCACACCATGAACCACATATGTCGGTTGTCAATAATAACATCCCCCGACCATAATAGCTAAAATTTCACGAACCGGATGCCCGCAATACATCTCATGATGCATATAAATCATGTACCAAATGTGGCAATACAGCCACTGCGAAAAGATGTGTAGAAACTCATGACCACCTGCCGAATCAATAATTCATGGAGTCTCTCCTTCTGATAAGAACCATTATCTCATGCTGAACTGAATAATAATATTTTCCCATTAATGTATCTTATATAATTATGATCACACTAATTTCAGGCCCAATAATTTCGTCTCACCCAGTACAAACTGCTCAGGCAATAAGCCACCCCGATGGTGACTCAGATCTCATATGATGGCATCAAAGCACTGACGAGCTACAACTCGACTATGACACATAAGGAGGAACGAACTCCGGAAAACAATTTCCCATCCCGCAGAATGAAATAAACAGTCGAATAGATGTGATGAACCTTCTCAGATAATGAGAAACAAAATACGCAGGAATAGATATAGGGAACCATACTCAATATATCATTGTTGCTGCGTGCAACCCGATCCAAACATGATACTGTTGCAACATACAACCCGATCCAAATAACGTACCTGTGGCGGCGTGCCACCCGATCCGCACATAACAATCAAAGAAAACGCACATCAAGCCGTAATGCATATACTTATGAAATGTCTGAATATCAACCACAAGCATGCCAAGTGCATAATACAAATCCTAGGGAGATGGGTAGCACCATACGCTACGAAACTCAAGCACAACTAAGGTTCCGTCAAATCCGGAAAAAACTCACACGGTGCACAGCCCAAGGAATAGATTGCCTCTCAGGCATAAACTCCTGCATTAACGATAGTACCCAAAATATCCGTACTTGTTTTCAATCTTTCACAATCTATACTATTTTCCCGTGGGGTACGCTCCCACAACCTTCCACCTAGGTAGCAAATCCTACACCTCCGTACCACCAACCGTACTAATTTGTGAAGAAATTCAAGAACCCGCAATTCAATACACAATGCTCTTTCCACAGAACACCTTCCCAGGCGACACTAGAATAATGTCGGCTTACTCTGAACATCTAAATTCTTTTTTGGCTCATCCGAACTCGTGACATCCTTGACAATACCGAACCACAACCTCGATCCTCAGCTTTCAAATTTCCATGCCGCTCACTACACCTATCATACCACTATGAGAGAAAACTAGAATTCACCATAACTCCTGAACCACTAGTAGAATGGACACTTCATTTGCTAGAAGCCTTTCACTTAGCTCAATTCAAAAGAACTCATGCGACATGGAACTGAATTCCCAGACCGCAGAAAATACAAACCTCAAATCATGATCTAAACTGTCATGACTCTTCCGGAGTCCATTTACACAACAAGAACATTCGAAACAAATACCCCGCAAATCAATCAAGGTATGGTGGCTGTCAAGCCCGCACGTACGTCCACAAACTACATGTATAACTTCACACACCGAAGGGACCGATCATTGCCACAATCATGTTGATTCAACCATTACTAACTGACCCAACTTCTTTGAATTTACTCTTGACTTGACTTAGAAATATAATAGCTCCATTCACAACATAACGAACTCGATCCGAACTCATCCCCAATGATTCGAATCACGAGACCAAATTGTCTCAATATCCATGAAACATCCCATACACTCCTCAAGCACACAATAACATCTCAAACTGGTGCACCCATCCTGCAAGACTTTCCGCGAATCTGAAACATTTTTCTTCCTTTTCTCAAATACTGTGCTTCATACCCAATGATAATATAGAACCTCCCAAGTCGTTAGATACTGCACGCAGTTCCTTGAACCCACTAAGACCACTATTGAGAGCCACCCACTCTGATTTGGCACCGAATATAAGCCAAACTCTAGTGCGCTGCTAGTACGGGAACACCCTATTAAAGAAGCGCCCGACTGAATTCTTTTCCTTGAACATAACTCCCACAAGAAGCATAAACTATGAGTCTTCCCAAATCCTGAACATGAATCGAGAACGCCGAACATAGCACACGTCCATCAATTTCCTTGCTGAATTACCCCTATTATTTCCTTTTCTTAGTCATAAGTAATCCACCAGCGCACTGATAGCCAGAAACCGCATAAGCAAACAACCACGAGATCCAATCATATTACACTGAAGCTACAATTACATAACCCACAGCGATTTCTCCTTCTCAATCACCATGATCTCGCACCGTTAACCCGCTTGACTTCTTGAAACCTTTTGTTAAGCTCTTCATGAGCATTCTGAATCACCAGTCACAATCACATATTCGACCTCTTACTGGGTAGCAAGTAAAATTCTTCGTAGAAGCTTCTTCAACATCACACAAACCGCTAAACTGCTCATAGGAGATAACCCACCTATGGAAATTCCATCCCGACATCTTTCAACGACGCTGCACTGTGCAATTACTAAAAAATCGATAAGCCCTCCTAACCCCATGCTCATTCACCAGCTGTACAAGTCCGTTCACTCCCTATTGATATCAACTAAAAATCTAACAATACCTCCCAAACTTGAAGTGACGTTGCATCCCAAAAAAACAATAATCAAGTTTTCACACCCTTTTATTTCAAGTAACTCCTCTTTCCCATGTTCAATCGTCCTCAATGCAGTAGTCTCCACTCCCAAACAAAATCCATAGATCTAGTCACTTCCCACCGTGTCCTTCCTCATCCTTCAGTACCCAAATGTTGGTTCAATTCAAGATCCATCCCAGTAGCACTTGAACTAATAAACTGCTACCAACTGCACGCCTCCTCAAAGATAATCTTTCTCATGCCATCGGTATTAGAAACACCGATTAGATTCTGAAACCGCCATACGCTGCAACCTCTAACGACCGTTTCTCAAGCATCAATTCACAACACCCTGCCTCAAAGGCGAATCAAAGAAGACCATAACACCGGCGAACATTAATGCGTTCAAACAAGGACAACGACACCACATCACCAATTAAAATTCCACCATGATAGAAATATCAAGTCTCGATATTCAATCAACTCAATCCAGAACAGCTTTAGTTCGATAGCCTTTCCCCTGCTGGAATTAAATGCCGAACCTCTGAATCATGTATTGAGAAAAACCTCCTTTCAAGTTATTCACTGCATTGGCACATAAACAAGCAACCCAATATTACATCAATATTGTAAGATAACAACTCATGAACATTATACCAACCTGTGCATAGCCTCCGAACCATCAGAAATACAACGACTGAGCTGAAATAACAGAACATCCTTCCGCAAGAAGACAATAATAACTTGCTCGAATGCGCAGGGAGAAACATCCTACTCCACGTCTGTAGCACCACTACAACTCCTCAATGCCCAATCGACACGAGTGCTCACATCGTATAAGAATGAGTAGGAAGAAAAATAAAGGCCTAAGCCTCAAAGGAATCAAATCGCACGAAGATGAATCAACAAGGGAAGTGCTCCTAACAGCCCTGTAGCCTCTCGAAGAAAAGCACAGACGTCTCCGTACCAATCCGCAAGACTCTACTAGACTTGCTCATGACTCGTGAGACCTAAGTGAACCTAACACTCTAGTACCAAGCTGTCACAACCCAAAATTCACTATAGGTCGTGAGGGCGCCTAATGTCGCTGTCAGGCAAGCCAACGTTAATTCATCAATTTACTTACACATTTATTACTCTCGAGATCATAATCTAAAACACTTAAACAATTTGAAATATAATTTGCAGAGGAAAAATGATAATAACTACGTGATCTACAATAACAATCAACCAGCAGAAACCCCCAAAACCCGGTGTCACAAGTGCATGAGCATCAACTAAGAAACATTATATAATATAACATATGTCTGGAATACAAGTTAGACAGGAAAATATAAGTAACTCTGATGGAGACTCTGCAGACTACGGATCAGAGCGTGAAATGCAGCTCCCGGCAAAGTCTCCGCAATGGTTGCGCCTCTACGCCTAAAAGACCACCAGACATATAAGTACCTGCACAAAAAGTGCAACAAGTGCAGTATGAGTACGTAAATCAACGCGTACCAAGTATGTATCTAGCCTAACCAAGAGAAGTAGTGACGAGGGGTCGACATCAACACTTACTAGTGGTCCAATATGATAGATACAGTAAAAGTGAAGATTGTAGTCAAAGTAGATAAATGCAATAGCAAGTGTAAATACATGGTACAGTCCTCCTCTCAGCAATGACTCGAACTCTCAGCTAGTAACTACCTCCTCAATCGGAGTATATATATATATATATATATATAATGGACCTTACCAGATAGGTCGTCACAATTCAATCAGGAAAAAGGTCACAGATATGTTGGCTTTTTGCCAATTATTACGCACAATTTCATAGGAGTATCATATACAAATGCCGAGGCGTACGGCCCGATCCCATCATAATATGTGCACCATCGAGGGTCGAACGGCACGAACCATAGATACATCTATTATATTGCTGAGGTGAACGGCCTGCTCCTATGAGAGTGTAATACATAATCCCGCCGAGGCGAACGGCCCGATCCCATCATAATGTGCGCACTATCGAGGGTCGAACTGTACGAACCATAGATGTATTTATTATACTGCCGAGGGGAACAACCCGATCCATTAGAATAAAAAAGCTTTAACGGGTCCTTGACCCCACTCATGAATAGACGTGTGAGATAATAAATTTTAAGCGAAACCTTTCGATGAAAACGCATAACGCGGGATAAATTCGTAAGGGGAGTACAATTATTTTGCGTCTAATCATGAAGCCCGTCGAATCTCTACCTTATCGAGTCTATCACTCTACACAAGTCTCACCTCAAGTCGCAATGTAAAATAAAGGAATTAAATAGGCAGGAGACAACTCACGTAGTACAGCTATAGCATGGTGTGAACCTAAGTCTAGTCGGACATAACATGAATCAAGCTATGCAAGGACTCTCGTCATCTTGTGCATACGTAGCCCCCGCAATAAGTAAGAAATTACAATTACATCACCTAGGGGTAGTTTCCCCTCACAGGGTTCGTCAGGAGACTTACCTCACTCTGAAGTTCCATAACTGGCTCCAACGCCACTCTAACACCTCAATTCGATGCCCGTCGCTCCAAAACTAGTCAAACAAGGTGCAAACCAATAAAAATATACTCTCATATTCATAATTAATAAATTTATGACAATTCCTAACTCCATTCGAAAAGTTAATAAAGTCAACCCTCGGGCCCACATGCCCGGATTCCAAAAATTTTTGAAGATAAATATTACCCATAACAATACGAACTCAAATATATGAGTTATTTCCAATTTCATGCCCAAATTCATGGTCAAAATCCAGAATATAAATTTCTAGGTTTCCTTTCAAAATCACACAAGTTTTTTCATAAATTTCATGTATAAATACGTGAACAACTCATGTATTTAACTCACAATAGGTGGGAATAGCTTACCTCACAATGGATGACAAAAATCTCCTCTTCAAGAACTCCAATGATCGCCCAACCAAGTGAAAAAATGGAGAAATGAGCAAAATTCCCGATTTAAAACTATCTGCCCAGGTGTTTTCCTTCTTAGCGAACGTGGAACTTGCATCGCGTTCGCGAAGCCCAAAAAGTCACTGCCGAAATATCCTTGTACGCGAACGCGACGCGAAGCACACCGTGCCAAACCTTCGCGAATGCGGTCCTTCTTACGCGAACGCGAAGAACAACATCACTTGCCTCACCAGTAACCTTTCGCGAAGGTGGGACCTCCTTTGCGAACGCGAAGGGTAAATTCCAGCAGTCCTTAATTTCCTCTACGCGAACACTGGAGCATCTTCGCGAACGCGTAGAAGGAAACCAGACACCAGCAAACCTGGAGCTTCAACCATCATCTAAGTCCAAATTCCAATCCGTTAACTATCTGAAATCCACCTGAGGCATCGGGGACCTCAACCAAACCTACCAACACGTTGCAAAATACACTACAAACTTAGTCGTAACCTGAAACCACGTCAAACAACATCAAGATCATGAATCGCGCCCCGAATCAAAATTATAAATTTCCAAATTTCCAAATTCTATATCTTGTGTCGAAACATATCAAATTAATCCGGAACGACTTCAAATTTTGCACACAAGTCCTAAGTGACATTACGGAGCTATTTCAACTTCCAGAATCAATATCCGACCCTACTATCAAGAAGTCCACTCCTGGTCAAACTTCCCCATAAATTCAACTTTCGCCATTTCAAGCCTAATTCCACTACGGACCTCTAAGTCACAACTCGGATATGCTCCTAAGACCATAATCAACATATGGAACTATTCCCAAGCTCGAAATCCCAAAAGGACGTCGATAACATCAAAATCCACTTCATCCCAAACTTAGGAAATTCTTAACCTTCAAAATGCCAGCCTTCCATAATAAGCGCCAAAATTTTTCCGGGCCACCCGATACTCGACCAGAACATTTGCCCAAGTACGAATTCATCGTACGAACCTATTGGAACCTTCAAATCCTAATTCCAAGCCAGTTTACTCAAAAGTCACACCTTAGCCAATTCTTCCTACATAAAGCTTCCGAAATTAGAATTTTCTTTCCAACCCAATCTCGAACTTCCCAAAATTCAATTCATCCTTGAATGTGCTAAGGACTGCTCCGGAGTTGTCCAAATTTACTATTTAGCACCTTGTGCACCTACCCGTGCCATCACAACCTAGTTGGGCACATTAGCTCAAGCCGGACTGAAGGTCCTCCCTTTAGCCATAGCTAACAAGCTTTAGAACCAAGTTCCAAGTTCCAAATTTCTTTACCAAACCCGATTCTAACACATGAACACAGTACCAATCAACACGCACTGTACCACAACATGATCGTACAACTAGGCTGAAATCTCACCATGCACCACATATGTCAGTTGTCCATAATAACATCCCCCGACCACAATTGCTGAAATTTCACGAACCTGATGCCCGTAATACATCTCATGATGCATATAAATCTTGTTCCAAATCTCGCAATAGGGCCACGACGAAAAGATGTGCAGAAACTCATAACCACCTGCCGAATCAATAATTCATGGAGTTTCTCCTCCTTATAAGAACCATTACCTCATTCTAAACTGAATAACAATATTTTCCCATTAGTGTACCTTATATAGATCTGAACGCACTAATTTCAAGACCAATAATCTCGTCTCACCCAGTATAAGCTGCTCAGGCAATAAGCCAACCCAAACACTGACTCAGATCTCATATGATGCTATTAATGCACCAACAAGATACAACTCGAATATGACACATAAGGAGGAACGAACTCTAGAAAAGAATTTCCCAGCCCGCATAATGAAATAAATGGTTGAACAGATGCGATGAACCATTCTAAGAAAATGAGAAACAAAATACGCATGAATAGATATAGAGAACCATACTCAACATATCGTTGTTGCGATGTGCAACCCGATCCAAACATGATATTGTTGCGGCGTGCAACCCGATCGAAATAACGTACCGGTGGCGACGTGCCACCCGATCCAAACCGTCTACCCGTGGAAGAGTGCCACCCAATCTGCACATAACAATCAAACAAAACACACATCAAGCTGTAATGCTTATACTTACGAAGTGTCCGAATATCAACCACAAGCACGCCAAGTGCATAATAGGAATCCCGGGGAGACGGGTAGCGCCATACGCTACGAAACTCAAGCACAACTAAGGTACTGTCAAATCCAGAACAAACTCACATGGTCCATAGCCTAAGGAATAGATTGCCTCTCAGGCATAAACTCTCGCATTAACGATAGTAACTAAAATCTCCGTACTTGGTTTCGATCTTTAACAATCAGGTGACTAGCATGTCACACTCATACAATTTCTACCGTGGGGTAGGCTCCCACAACCTACCGCCCAGGTAGCAAAGCATGCACCTCCATACCACCAACCGTACAAATTTGTAAAGCAATTCAAGAACCCGCTATTCAATACACTATGCTCTTTCCACCGAACATTATTCGAAGGCGACACTAGAAAACTGTCTGCTTACTCTGAACATCTAAATTCTTTTTTGGCTCATCCGAGATTGTGACATCCTTGACTATACCGAACTGCAACCTTGATCCTCAGTTTTCAAATTCCCAAGCCACTTACCGCACCTATCATACTGATATGCGAGAATACAAAAATTTCATGAACCACTAGTAGAATAAACACTTCATTGGCTAGAAGCCTTTCAATTAACTCAATTCAGAAGAACCCATGCGACACATAACTGAATTCCCAGACCGCAGAAAGTACAAACCTCAAGTCATGATCTAAACTGTCAGGACTCTTTCAGTCCATTTACACAACAAGGCATTCGAAACAAATACCTCCCATATCTATCAAGGCATGATGGTTGTCAAGCCTGCACGTACATCCACAAACTACATGTATAACTTCACACACTGAAGGAACTGATCATTGCCACAATCATGCCGATTCAACCATTAATAACCAACCCAACTTCTTTCAATTTACTCTTGACTTGACTTAGAAATATAATAGCTCCATTCACAACATAACGAACTCAATCCGCACTCATCCTCAGTGATTCGAATCACGAGATCAGATCGTCTCGATACCCATGAACCATCCCATACCCTCCTCAAGCACACAATAACATCTCCTGCAAGACGTTCTGTGAATCTGAAACTGTTTTCTTCCTTTTCTCCAATACAGCACTGCATACCCAATGATAACATAGAACCTCCCAAGTCCTTAGGCACTGCACTCAATTCCTTGAACCCACTAGGACCACTGTTGAGAGCCACCCACTCTAACTTGGCCTCGAATATAAGTAAAACTCTAGTGCGCTACTAGTACGGGAACACCCTATCAAAGAAGCACCCGACAGAATTCTTTTCCTCGTACATAACTCCCACAAGAAGCATAAACTCTGAGTCTATCCAAAACCTTAAAATGAATCGATAACGCCGAACATAGCACACGTCCATCAAGTTCCTTGCGGAATTACCCCTGATATTTCCTTTTCTTAGTCATAAATAATCCGCCAGCGCACCGATAGCCAAAAACCGAATAAGCAAACAACCACGCGATCTAATCGTTGACGATAGGGCTCCCTCACTTAGCTTGAAGCTTCAATGACATCGGCATTAGAAATACCGATTAGATTCTGAAACCGCCATATGCTTCCACCTCTAACGACCGCTTCTCAAGAACCATTTCACAACACCCTACCCCGAAGGCGAATCAAAGAAGACCATAACACCGGAGAACATTAATGCGTTCAAACAAGGACGACGACACCACATCACCCAATGAAAATTCCACTATGCTAGAAATATCAAGTCTCGGTACTCTATCGACTCAAGCCTAAACAATTATAGTCTGATTGCCTTTCCCCTACTTGAATTAAATGTTGAACCTCTGAATCATGCACTGAGAAAAACCTCCTTTCAAGTCATTCACTGCGTCGGCACATAAACGAGCACCCCACAATTACATAAATACTATAAGATAACAACCATGAACATCATGACTACTTGTGCATAGCCTTAAAACCATCAGAAATACAGCTACCGGGTTGAAATAACAGAACATCCTTCCGTAAGAAGACGATAATAAGTTGCTCGAATGCGCAAGAGGAAACTTCCTGCTCCACGTCTGTAGTACCACTACAATTCCTTGATTCCCAATAGACACGAGTGATCAACATCGTATAAGAATGAGTAGGAAGGAAAATAAAGGCAAGCCTCAACGGAATCAAATTGCACGAAGAGGAATCAAGAAGGGAAGTGCTCCTAACAGCCCTGTAGCCTCTCGAACATAAGTACAGACGTCTCCGTACCGATCTGCAACACTCTACTATACTTGCTCATGACTCGTGCGACCTAAGTAAACCTAACACTCTGAACCAAACTGTCACGACCTAAAATCCACTATAGGTCGTGAGGGCACCTAATGCCGCTGTCAGGCAAGCCAACATTAATTCATCAATTTATTTACTCATTTATTACTCTCGAGATCATAATCTTCATTACTTAAACAGTATAAAATAGAATTTGCAGGGGAAAAATGATAATAACTATGTGATCTATAATAACAATCAACCGGCAGAAACCCCCAAAATCCAGTGCCACAAGTGCATAAGCATCAACTAAGAAACATTATATAATACATCATCTGTCTGGAATACAAGTTAGACAGGAAAATATAAATTACTCTGATGGAAACTCTGCAGACCGCGGATCGGAGCGTGAAATGTAGCTCATGGCAAAGTCTCCGCAATGGCCGCGCCTCTACGCCCAAAAGACCACCAGACATATAAGTACCTGTACAATAAATGCAGAAAGTGTAGTATGAGTACGTAAATGCCGAGGGGCACGGCCCGGTTCCGTCATAATATGTGCACTACTGAGGGTCGAACTGCATGAACCACAGATACATATATTACATTGCCGAGGCAAACGGCCCGCTCCCATGAGAGTGTGATACATAATCTTGCCGAGGCAAAAGGCCCGATCCCATCTTAATGTGTGCACTGCCGAGGGTCAATAGCACGAAACATATATGTATCTATTATACTGCTGAGGCGAACCCCAATCCCATTAGAATAAGAAGCTTTAACGTTCCTTGACCCCACTGAAGAATCGACGTGTGAGTTATAAATTTGACGAGAAACCTTTCGATGAAAATGCATAACGCGGGAGAAATCATAAGGGGAGTATAATTATTTTGTGGCTAATCATGAAGCCCGTCGAATTTCTACCATATCGAGTCTATCACTCTACACAAGTTTCGTCTCAAGTCGCAACGTAAAATAAAGGAATTAAATAGGCAAAAGATAACTCAAGTAGTACAGCTATAGCATGGTGTCAACCTAAATCTAGCTACGCACGGACTCTCGTCACCTTGTGCATACGTAGTCCCCGCAATAAGTAACAAATTGCAATTACATCACCTAGGGGTAGTTTTCCCCTCACAGGGTTAGTCATGAGACTTACCTCACTCTGAAGTTCCATAACTGGCTCCAGCGCTACTCTAACACCTCAAATCGATGCATGTCGCTCCAAAACTAGTCAAACAAGGTGCAAACCAATAAAAATATACTCTCATACTCATAATTAATATATTTATAAAAATTTCCAACTCCGTTCGAAAAGTCAATAAAGTCAACCCTCGGGCCCACATGCTCAGATTCAAAAAAAATTTTGAAGATAAACATTACCCATAACAATACGAACTCAAATATATGAGTTATTTCAAATTCCATGCCCAAATTCATGGTCAAAATCTAGAATATCAATTTCTAGGTTTCCTTTCAAAATCTCAAAATTGTTTTCATAAATTTCATGTATAAATACATACACAACTCATGTATTTAACTTACAATAGGTGGGAATAGCTTACCTCACAGTGGATGACAAAAATCTCCTCTTTAAGAATTCCAATGGTCGCCCAACCAAGTGAAAAACATGGGAGAAATGAGCAAAATTCCCGATTTAAAACAATCTGCCCAGGTGTTTTCCTTCTTCGTGAACGCGGAACTTGCATCGCATTCGCGAAGCACAAAAAGTCACTGCCCAAAAATCCTCTTACGCGAAGGCGAGGTCTCTCTCGCGAACGCAGAGCACATCGGGCCAGACCTTCGCTAACGCAGTCCTTCTTACGCGAACACGAAGAACAACATCACTTGCCTCACTAGTAACCCTTCGCGAACACGGGACCTCCTTCGCTAACGCTAAGGGTAAATTCCAGCAGCCCTCAACTTCCTCTACGCGAACACACCAAACCTACCAACACGTCCCAAAATACAATACAAACTTAGTCGAAGCCTTAAACCACGTCAAATAACATCAAGATTATGAATCGCGCCTCGAATCAAACTTATAAATTTCCAAATTTTCAAATTCTATATATTGCGCCGAAACATATCAAATTAATCTGGAACGACTTCAAATTTTGCACACAAGTCCTAATTGACATTAAGGACCTATTCCAACTTTCTGAATTGATATCCGACCCCGATATCAAAAAGTCCCCTCCTGGTCAAACTTCCCCAAAAATTCAATTTTCGCTGTTTCAAGCCTAATTCCACCACAGACCTCTAAATCACAACCTGGATACGCTCTTAAGACCACAATCACTATACGGAACTATTCTTAGGATCGGAATCCCAAAAGAAAGTCGATAACATCAAAATTCACTTCATCCCAAATTAGAAAATTCTTAAACCTTCAAAATAGCAACCTTCAGTAATAAGCGCCGAAATATTCACAAGCCACCGGATACTCGACCCGAACATACGCCCAAGTCTAAATTTGCCGTACGAACCTATTGGAAACTTCAAATCTCGATTTTGAGGTTGTTTACTCAAAAGTCACACCTTAGCCAATTCTTCCTACTTAAAGCTTCCAAGATGACATGTCATGTAGGAGGTTTTAAATATTTGAAGAGTTAAAGGGCTGTTTTAGAAAATTAAAAATTGGAAGAATCTTTTCTGCTACTGCTTAGGAAGCTTCTAGAATAGAGAGGAAGGACCAATTAGCAATGGGAAATAAAGGGGTGGGGGGTGAGTAGGAAGAAAAATAACTGAAAAATGCCTAAATGATTCTATATAACAGTACACATTCACAGACCCCTGGGAATGGACACGCAATTCATTCCCTATTTCATTCACAGACATGCGAATCTGCACATACTCTCCTCTCCTTATTCTCCTCTCACGCACATCACATATTAGAAAATCTAAAAACAAGTTTTGAAATTCAAAAATCCAAAAACTAGATTTGAAACTTTAAAAGCCCTGAAAACAAAAGAGTAGATGGGATTTTAAAGAAGATTTGAAAGGGAATTGATTACTGAAGTTTTCAAAATTCAACTTCCTCTTTTCTGGACTTGTACAAGCTGTCAAAGTGCAAATTTATGATTGTTTGTTGCTGATTTTGCCGTTTCAAATGGATGTTGAACTTTAGTGCCTTTCAGCATTTAGGCATGTTCTACATTCTGTAATTATCCAAGCTTGAATCAATGAATGAAAATCTGGTGTTTTGAATGCCCTATCATATGTTCAGTTTGTTTATTTGTTATTGTTTGTCCATGATTTCTCTTAGGTGTGTTTGATGTTGCTTTGCTAGTATGTCTTGAACATTTTACATAGCTATGTTTTGTATTTGAATGAATTTAAAGTCAGCTTACATACAGTTGCTTGATTAACGTATACCTACTGATGCAATAAAGTTCAGATGGTTGAATAATCAAAGATATTAGTCACGTGATTTTGCCGCCTAACAGTCGAGGAAGTAGTACAAGAATCATATGTGTTTTAGAATTGTTTAGGATAAATTGTAAAGTTAATCATGATTCAAATTGGTTTATCTTTGTTATGAACTCATCTGAGTTTAAAGTAACAATTTTTTCTTGTTAAATGTATTGATCTATTGTAGGTATATAGAATTGTTAGTTTGTAAATTTTTGCCTTGTTTCATTGGGCCTGACAACTAGTTGGCCCGCTTGGAAGGATTTTCTAGATTGATAGCTTTCAGGCTACAGTAATAAGGGCTGACACCGCATTTGTTTTGGGCCAGTCTTAGTGAGACAATTTTTACCGTGTCCCAGGCTCCATTGAAGCCATTTTTTTTCAAGTTAAACTGCCTCACACAATAATTATGAGTTTGTATTTCACCCAGTCCTCTTCAGACGTTAGGACCAGTTTGAAAGTCACCAAATGAAACTGTTAGAATAAGATTAATTTAATCCCAAAAACTCAACTTATTACTTAAATTCGCGAGACTTAACCATTAACAATGTAGTCATCTTCAATTCTGTAAGATACTGGGTATTTGAAATATGTTCCTTCACCAATAAACAGTTTAAATAATAAAAACATTCTTCAGTTTACCATGCTTTTTTCATAATCCGACCTCACAAATAACTTCAAAGTTAGCTTAGAATATTAGCTTGGGAACATTTGTAGAACACTTTAGCTGCGTTTTAATTAATCTATCGCGATTATGTATATGTCACGTGATATAATTGTGATTTTCAAAATTAAAAGCAAAGTATGTGTTTGTGCAACTTTGGGAAAAATAATCTTAGTGAAGAACTAAGAGTTATTAATTGTGTACACGTACGCGTGACATGCTTTTGGCACAATAAAAAAAAACGGACTTATACACATGTTGTTCATTTTAAAGATAATTCCATAAATCAATAATTAAGAATGTGGTAAAAGGTTAAAATTCACATATGTTTTAAAATACGTAATAATCCATTAATCAAGCCAAGTATGATTGTAAAGCGACCGTGCTAAAATCACGATGTCCGAAAATGCCTAATACCTTCTCTCGGGTTAAAAGAATTCTTTACCTGGCCTTTTGTGTTTCGCAGACTTTAAACACGATCAATTTTCCTTGATTTGAAATTTTAAAATAAATCGGTGACTTGGGACACCATAATAATTTTTTCAAGTGGCGACTCTATAAAAAATAAATAAATCAATCTCATTTCAAATAATGTCACTTAATTTGAAAAAACTCCATTTCCCGTAAAAAAGAGGTGTGACAGCTCTGGTGACTCTGCTGGGGACATGAACCCAGAACTTTCAGTTCAGGGTTCAGAATTCGAGCTTGTAATGTGATCTATACTTGGTTTTATTGTATGATATTACTGTGTTTGTGAGCCTAATATGCTAATTACTGCTTATTTACTGCTTTGATATTATCTGAACTATATAAACTGTCCTCTTACGCCTCCCTTATGAGTCTTCTGAATTTATGGTGCACACGTGTATGTGGCCCGCTTTTTCTATTAGAGGTCATACCAATTAGAACGAGGTTGTATCAGTAACTAGGCCACATATACTTTTGTGCTCCCGGTACGTTGCTCCACCTCAACTGAGCTTTCCGCTTGGGTAAGCAGGGCCTAAAACACTCCCTCCTAGGATTTAAACCTAGAATAACATAGCCTCATGTCGGATCCCTAGTAGGAACGCTTGTTTGTATCACGTGCATTTGACTTTGGGGAATCAACACAGGGGTTGGGTCCGTCTAGGATAGGTGTACCCAAAATTACAAGACCATCTTGATGCATCTTACGTGCTACTTGTGCATTTTGTTTAATTTGGTTTGCATGTTGATCGGTTTCTAGAACAGGGATAGAAAAGTTGAAAAAGAAAGAAAGAGAGTTAGGAGAGAGAAAATTCATCCGATTTTCAAAAATCTCGGTATTTGAAAAATCCCGAAACTCTGTCAAATTGTTTTTGAAAAAGAAAAGAAAGGTCATTTCAAAATGAGCAAAAATTTTCAAGTGTCATGTTTCCCTTGTTTTGTCAAAACTGACCGAACTACGCAGGTCTGATTCTCATTGAATGTGAGATACATAGGCAACCTTCATCGGATTCGGCCCTAATATTCAAAAATCGAAAAATATTTTCCTTTTCCTTAACTCCTTCTTTAGAAGTCCTTCCTTATAAAATCCAAAAAAAACCCAAAATATTTTCCTTCTTTCCGAAGTCTTTCATTCAAAAAAAAAAATTTCAATCCAAAATATGTTTTCACTTCTTTAGAAGTTTTTCTCCCAAAAATTCAAAAAAAAAAAGAAAAAACAAAAACCAAAAACCCAAAATCAATTCTTTTTCTTCTTTAGAAAACTTCCTTTTGCAAATTTAATTAGAACTTTGAAAAAAATTGATGCCCAAATATATTTTCACTCTTCTTCAGAAGTTCGGTTTCGCAAATAAAAAAGGAAAGCTCAGAAATCTAAATTATTTTTGTTCTTCTTTAGAAACATTTCTAGTAAAAATTCCCAAAAACAATAAAGGGATATATATTCCCTCTTCTTTAGAAATCTTTCTTTCAAAATTCCTGAAAAAAATGAAAAAAAGAAGATCCAAAATCCAAAATATTTTTCGTGTTAGGAGTTTTTATGGTACGATTATCATAAAAATGATGAATAAATTAGAAAAAGAGTTAGCTCATTTACTTCGTTCCTTGTATCCTTGAACTACGTAATGGTCCGATTCATGCGTCATGATATGTATGCAATTCCCATCGGATGCGGTCATAGCAATAAACAAAACTAAAATCAGTAAAAAGAGGAAAATTGAGAGAAAAACAAATAAAAAGAAAAGAAAAGAAAGAGCGACAAAAGACAAAGGAGAAAAACCATGAGCGAAAAAATAAAGGAGAAAAATAAAAGGGTGGCCAAAGCAAAAAGAAAAGAAAAAAAAGAGCGGCAAAACAAAAAGAGAGCGAGAAATGGAAGAAAATTGTACAGACATTTAAAAGCTGGGATGAAACACGGGACCGTTGCAAACACATGGTAGCAGCGTTTAACTGTTTAGGTGCATCGCATCCCAACGTGCGATTTCCTATTTGTTAAATGATTCAAAACTAACAAGGTTGTTCTTCATGCAATTTTGCCAGGTTCTATTCAAGTGGTTGGTTTTTGTTGGTAATCTGACTTCCCATCCATACTTCACAAGATCTAAAAGCAAGGTTCCTATGGCCTCCGAAAGTCATCTACCAATTATCGATCCTAAGGATAGCCCAACATCGACTATTCCATAACTAGAATCAGCAACTATTCAAGAGAATAGGATATTGCGTCTCAGTATGATAAAAATTTGGGACGCCTGGTCTAGTGGTAGGGAACCGTCAAGTGCAATTCCTGGGTTTCCTGAGTTGATCCCAAGGTCGGGTGGGGCTACCAATGTCCTTGTGTCCAACCCGTTCATCCCATGTGGGTACCCTCCAATGCCGTCTAACGGTCCTGGCATGCCTTTTGTGGTACGCCCCCAGGCGCCGATTTCCAGGGCACCTCCAATGTTGTTCTCCGCATCGCCTATATTCACCGCGGTGTAGCCAACTGTGCCCAGGCCGTATTTTGAACCTCCTACTTTCACATTCCAGGGCCCGTAATTTCAGCAGGATATGACCTATGTCACTCCGGACTCATGTACTCAACCTCCACAGTATGAGTTTCTGGCTGAACCGAAAAGAATAGTCAAAAATCTTGAGCAGGATGAAATGGCTCGGATTATAAAAAATCTGGAGTAGATTTTAAAAAACATGCAGGGCCTGAGTGGTAAAAATAGCGTCTCTTACTCCGACTTGTGCATATTTCCCCATGTCCACTTGCCAGCTGGTTTAAAAATGCCAAAATTTGAAAAGTACGATGAGCATGGAGACTCGGTCGCTCATTTGAAAAGATATTGCAACCAGCTAAGAGGCGCTGGTGGAAAAGAGGAACTTTTAATGGCATACTTTGGAGAGAGTCTGGTAGGAATTTCCTCTGAATGGTATATGGACCAGGAGATCACTCACAGGCACGTATGGACAACCTTGCCAGAGATTTTTCTGCCAGTTTCAATATAATATGCATATTGCTTCGGATAGAAACTCCTTATTTAATCCGAAAAAGAAACCTACGAAAAGTTTCCGTGAGTATGCTGTTAAATGGTGAGAGTAGGCCGCCCGTGTGAAGCCTCCAATGGATGAGACCGAGATTGTCACAGTTTTCTTGCAGGCCCAAGAGGCAGTCTACTTTCAGAACATGATGTCTGCTATAGGAAAGCCATTTGCTGAAGCCATGAAGATTGGAGAAATGGTTGAAAATGGGTTTAAAATGGACCGAATCTTGAATCAGGCTGCCTTTAAGGACACATCGTAGACCATTTAGAATGGTTCAGGGGGTTTGATGAACATAAATAGGAGGGAAGAGAGACCCATGATGGCTTCGAGCTCGAGGGGGCCCCACAGGTTAATCAACCAATCATATATGCTTCCTAAGGTCCCACAACACTATTACCCCCATCAAGATGCTGCTTATGCCGTGGCACCACCTCACTATGCGGTGATGAACGTGCAAGCTTACACACGGCCACATCATTATACACAAAACCGAGCTCAACCTCCCAAAAATGCCCGTCCCTACCAAGCTCCATATAATCCCCAACAAAATGTTCCCCAATACAATCCTCGCCCAAGAGAGCCTCCTAGAAGGAATCAGTTCACCCCTATTTGTGATTCATATTCAAGTTTGTTTCAAAAGCTAATACATGCTAGGTCTGCTGCAACTAGCGGCCTAGAACCGGCTGAACCCTGAGTCCCCCTTACACCGAGCTGATGCTAGATGTGAATACCACTCTGGAGCAGTGGGACACGATATTGAAGATTGTTTGACTCTCAAAAGAGTAGTGGAGAACCTCATTGAGGTCAAAGCAATAGTTCTTAAGGAGGAAGAGACCCCTAATGTAACGAACAATCCTTTGCCTACTCACAACAATGAGCCGGTCGTTGGAATGATTTACGATGATGGGGAGTTTGATCCAGCACTAAAAGCCATAGTAGCCATCGCCGCAATGGAAGAGAAGCCTAAAAATGGGCGCCATACCTGAAAGTTCCCTATTAGACGGGAGTCCCGGTAGCCGGTCTTGCTGTCCTTTTTGGTTCCAAATTATTTCGGGGTGTAATCCGAGTGTTTACTTTACTGCCTTACTTTCTAATGTAAACCCTTCTATATTTAAAAAAGATCAAATAAATGAAATTAATATTTCATCGACCATGAATGTCTATTTTCTTAATCTTGCCACTTTTCTTATTCTTTTGTCAGACTTTGAAATAATGAATCAGGAAGCGGAATGCAACGAATATAAGGTTAAGGAAATAAAATAGAGAATTGGAATAGTTTGAGTATAAGCTTAAGCCAAGTCTGAATGAAACCTGCAGAAGTTGAAATTTCCCCTCTTCGTATTCGAAGCTGAGTTGAGGATGAAGAATGGGTCAAGGCTCGTTAGGAACAATTAACATTGATTGACGAAAAGCGATTGGCTACAGTCTGTCATGAGCAGTTGTACAAACAAAGAATGACTCATGCCTACAACAAGAAAGTGCGGCCAATTTGAAATGGGGCAACTCATTCTGAGGCGTATCCTCACGCGTAATGAAGAAGCTAAAGGAAAATTGGCTCCTAATTGGAAAGGTCCACGCATTGTAACCAGCGTTTTACCAAAGGGAGCATTGTATTTGGGAGTCATCAAAGGAAATGTCCCCGAGACAACTGTCAATGTGGATGCAGTCAAAATGTACTATATTAGACTCCCTGTGCAGCATCAATATTCTCTGATTGGGATGACGAAGGATTTCATTCTCGCTACCCAAACACCATTAACCCTTTTTACGAACCCTTTGAGCCAGTTACCTTTCTTTGACTACCTCTTTGGAACCTGAAGGTGTTATTGAATAAATAAACAAAAAAAAAGAAAAAAAAGAAAAAGAAAAAAAGAAAAAAATAAAAAAGAAAGAATAAGGAAGAAAAAGAAAAAGAATAATAAGAAGAAAAAAAGGGAAGACAACAAAATAAAGAAAAACAAAAGCAAAAGAAAAGAAAAAACAAAACAAAAATTCAAAACAAGTTCATGTTAATTAAACTACGTCCGACATGATTCCGAAAGGATACATAGGCAGCCTCACTCTAGGTCGGTCACACCAAACAAAAAATTCACATTCCCCCAAAAGTAAAATCGGGATAGATGTTTCAATGATTCGGCGATGGTTTCTCCCTAAAGGTTTCAAAATTGTAATTCAATCTAATTTCTTTTACCTAAATCCCTTTACAGTCCTTCCGGCCAATCGGTGAGAATGATCAAGAATCAGAGGTCACAGATGTTTGGACCTAGGGCCGTCAAGAAATGAGAGAAATAAAATGAGAGTGTCTTATAGATGAAAACCCTCAAGGGCACCGTAAGGCGATGGTGAGTAGAAAAAATAAAAATGAGAGTCTTGTTAGTGATAACCTGCAAAGGGCACTATAAGGCGATGGTGAGAAGATAAATGAGAGAGGTTAACTGGTGAAAACCTGCAAATGGCACAACTGATCAAGAAGAGGATTCTCGCAGCCATGACATCAACGCAGTCCCGGAAAGGATTTCTCAGTTTCAAGACAAAAGTTGTGATGAGTTTCTGAGGATCAGGCACTTTTACACGTATCAAGCATCTAGTCCAAGGGGCATACTGTTCATTGAAATCTGCATGTACTTGCAGATAAGTCTTTCTTTCCACTCTCCGAAAGGGACACCTCTTGTCTAAACTCATTCTTTACTCCTTTGCTTATTTTCTTGAATCCCTTTCGGTCTAACTTTGTGCCAAAATAAGGCAAAGAATAGACGGCAAGACCGACGACAGAGCTCTCCTTTGGATCAAGCTGATATTTTGAAAAGGCACGCAGCCTCAGCAAAGGCATAAAGTCGACCCCAACAGGCCATGATTGGAAGATGCTCTGAAGTTGAAAAACACTGAAAGAAGGACATTGAAATGCCTACAAAAGCAAACTAAAGTTGAAAAGGTTAAGTCTCACGCGACTAACATCTTGCAAAGTTTGAAAGCCAAAGGTTCCCCAATGCTCTGAAATTGGAACTTTGAAGAATGAATTCAAAAGTTATATGCCCACAAAGGCAAAATAAAGTTGGAAAGGTTAGGTCACTCAACGTGACTAGCCGTCATGGCAAAGGTTCTCCAGGCTAGAAATACAATCGGTATTTAGGAAACAATCAGTCGCTGTTGAAAATTATCATCAAAAGAAGAGGGGTCGAGATCAAGTGACTGAAATGCTCAAGGACACAAAACCAACCACTTTTTCGAACTGATAATTGTTCTTTGTTGAAAAACTAAAAACATGTGCAATCCAAAAACAACCTTGTAATAAGCAGGTGCAACCAAAAAGAAATCGCGTGGAAACTAAAAATAGCTCTGCGACAACAAAAACTCTCAAAAAGGGAAGTCTTCTCAAAATTCTTTTTTACTCATTCTCTAGATAAAATCAAAAATCAAAAATCAAAAAATTTAAAATCCTGGTAGTATAGGGTACATCGATCCCTAGCTGTATTTTGCAATATATAGTAAACTATTCCCTAGTTGATGGTATTTTAGACATTGGGTACACCATTCCCTAGTCTCTTTACCAGTATAGGGTACACCAATCCCTAGCTGTGTTTTCCAACATAGGGTACACCACTCCTTAGCTGAGTTGAGCTTAAATGTAGCGTACACTACTCCCTAGTTGAATTGAGCTTAAATACAGGGTACACCTCTCCCTGATATCTTTATTGATAGAGATGAAATGCAGGGTACACCACTACATAATATCATTCTTTTAGACATAAGGTACACCACTCCCTAGTCTCCTTACAAGTATAGGGTACACCAATCCTTAGCTGTGTTTTCCAACATAGGGTACACTACTCCCTAGTTGATGATATTTTAGATATAGGGTACACCGCTCCCTAGTCTCCTTACCAGTATAGGGTACACCAATCCCTAGCTGTGTTTTCCCACGTAGGGTACCCCACTCCCTAGTTGATGTGATCTTAAGTGCCGGGTGCACCACTCTCTGATATCTTTTCCAATGTAGGGTACACCATTCCCTAGTTGCATTTTTCCAACATAAGGTACACCAATCATTAGTTGAGACATCATAGACAATAAGGGAAAACCATCCCACACAATAAAAAATCATGATCTCTTCAGGGTAACTATTCCCGACACTTTATTGCTTTTAATGAACAAGTAGTTTAGAATTTTGTTATAGTAACTCACAAAATTTTCCTAGTAAAAACTGGGGCACAAAAATTTCATTCGTTTGCTTGTTTTGGTGTACGAACAGGTACCTCGAGGCACAGGGTTTGAAATAACCTAAAGAAGAAGTCCCAATCCCAAATAAAGAAAAGAAAAGAAAAGAAAAAAGAAGTGAATAAAAAATGAAGAAGTGAATGAAAAGATGTGAACTGCTCAAGACATGACTGAAGTCACGAGCATTGCATTTTCCTTTTTGATTATAAGAAGCCGTAGAAAAATGAACTAGCACCTGCAGTTAGCAAGCATCAAGTTTCAGATCAGAGTCTGCATGAAGAACCAATCAAGACTCAAGACCAAGCTTAAGAAGACTTATAGATAGGAATCTTGTAACTCATAGCTGATAGGCTTGTTTAGCTTATTTTGATTTTGATTTTAGTGTAATAAGGAGTTCAACAAGCAGTAACAACAGCAACATCAGTGAAATCACAACTTTTTTGGTAGTCCCAGCTACCAAACTTTCCAAAACTGCACTGACATAATTTCTTTACAGCCAAGGATATGTAGGCAATCTTGAAAGTAAAGTTCGGTCAAACTCTTTAAAAAAGAAAATACTTCCCATGGAGCATCAAATGGAAAAGAATTATTCATAATTGATCACTATATCTTTGCCAGAAAATTCTTCATGTTCTCGAGCAAAGAGGGGCGGTTGTGAGCATGTAATTTTTGCGTGACATGAAATTTACTCCTAAAAACATTTCAAAATAGCTTTTAACTACTTTTATAGAATTTTAGAATTTTTTTAATATTTTATTTGATTTGGTTTTGTGTATTTGCTGTTTGGTGCATCTTTCGTAACATTCTAAATCATAAAATAACAAAAATTCTTTTTTCACATTTTTAAATCTTAATTACATTTTTACATTTAATTGCACTTCTAGTATTTAATTGCATGTTAGTTGCATTCTCAAAAAGGCCAAAATCACAAAAAAAAAAAAAAAAAA
>MCJB01052686.1:32341-64424 GCA_002018475.1 Nicotiana obtusifolia | reverse complement strand
CCCCCCCCCATAAAAAAAAACAACCGCGTTTCAACTCCAAGTTATCCCGACTGTTCATGAATTTTGATCAGACGGTTGGGAACTGATCATCCCTTCCATATAAAAGTGTCCGAATTAGACAACTCATACCCCTCAAATACGCCTCATGGACCCTTCCCTCTCCCTTATCTCATGGTCGCCTTCCGCCGCCACCAGAAATCACCCACGGTGACGGCACCGCTCCAAATTGCTCCAAATCTCTGAAAAATCTAGGTTTAGCCCGCTTCTAATTTTTCCCTAAATCTTTATCATGTGAGGTCTAAATTCACTTTAATCATCGTTTCTCAATGAGTTTTGTCAAGTGGTGGTAATTTTGCCTCACTTCATGGCCACCGAAGTTCGGTCAAATATCGGTTTACCGGCCAGTTCCTCCCATATCGCCGTGGTGTCATTTTCTCCGGCTTAGCAAGAGACATTGTCACACATAACACTGTTCGTTTGAAGCAATTCATGTCACGACCCTAATTTTTCTCTGTAGGATACCGTGATGGCACCTAGTCTTAGGGACTAGGTAAGCCTAACACTTATTGAATTAATGGCAAACTCAACCAAAAACTATTAAACATGAATAGAAATTTTCTATACAAAGCTTACAATCCCAAAATTAGTAGTACAAGTCATAAGCTCTACTGAGTTTACTAGAAAGCCTTCTACTTACAACTATTTCGGAATAGAATAAACAATGCAAATACAATATCAGAAGGTGACTTCGAGGCCTGCGAACGCGACATAAGGTATACCTTGAGTCTCTACAGGAAAGTCCGAACAACTAGCTAATGATCAACCAACTCCATAGTACCTGGATCTGCACAAAAATGTGAAAAATGTGTAGCATGAGTACACCACAGCGGTACCCAATAAGTATCAAGACTAATCTCGGTGAAGTAGTGACGAGAGACTGTCAAGACACCTACTACATCAGATAACCTGTATAAGTATGAATGCAAAACTAACAGGGAACAATATCAGAATAAATTAAGCATGATAACAATAACAAACGGTGCTTGTAATACGAAACTAAGAGCAACTATTAGTAGCAAGGAAACAAATAACAGGTAATAAAGCCATTGTGTAAGCTGAATACAGTTAAAATCCGATGAAACCAAGTAGAGGGAACAAGTAATAATTCAATAGGAGAAACCGCTTCCACACAAGATTTGTTTAAAGATTTCCCTGAGGTGCTTCACCTCATAGTCACATTTCACGAGTCCCAATTCATGAACCCTAATAACTTGGCATCTCGTGCCCACATTACAATTCATAACTGCATGAATGACTCAGGTTCCATGGGAGTAACAATATCAAATATTCGTATGGACAACTCACGTGCCAACAATAATAATGATTCATGACCACACGGACAACTCACGTGCCGATGGAATAATTCTCACACAGAAGGCAAGTAAATGGGAGTACCTATAAATGGTCAATAATATCAGGATTCATCTTCTTGAACTGATATGGGTGATTAATTACATGTATGCTTGTGCAATTGTGCCATCCCAATTCAAGTCGACAAGTAAGAGCAGAGACAATGAGTGGCACATAAGACACAATCACCACAAAATGTACAAGGTATAACTCACAAAAGGTAGGCACACCACTACACAAATATCAACAATAACAACGCCCCCAGGCCATCACAAGTCATCACAAATCATTCCTCGACATAGCCCACCTTGTCTCGCCACGTGCGCAACAATAAAGTAAATGCCCGCCTTGTCTCACCACACGCGCACAATAATATTCCCACCTTGTCTCGCCACATGCGCAAACCCACATATATAGCCCGCCTTGTCACGCCACATGTGCAAATATCAATAATAACAGCGGCACGGACAACTCACATGCGAACACCCCGACAATCCTCACAACAATACCACATGTGCCAAAACACAACAACACAATAAAATGACTTTCACAACATGTGCCCATATGCCACAACATATCCTCAAACAGTTTCAACACCACAACCATACATAGCTCTCGGCTCAACAACACTGAGTACAACAACAACAACAATAATAACACGAGAATACGACAAGTAAATCAACACAAGAACTTCATAACAAAAAGAAATGGAACAACGAGCTCACAAAGAAAGACACAACAAGGAATAATGGTTTCAACAAGAATAGCTCAACAAAGGAGAGATAATGTGTGACAATGATTCCAAATAAGGATGAGTTAACAATGAAAAGGGATAACAAAACTTCATTTAGGGTTGAGCAATTATGGAAGAGAAAAGAACAAATTCAATTAAGGATAAGCAATTACGGAAAAGATAATAATAACTTCAATTAAGGATAAGCAATTACGGAAAAGATAGCATCTCAGTAAAAGAGGCAACAACTTCACTTAAGGCATATAAGAGTTCAATTGGCAAAAAGGTTAAAACATGAATCAATTAATTCCAAATAAGACACGTAAGGGTAAATTTAGTAAATAGGATTTAACATGATAAAACAACTTCATAAGTAATGAACATAAGAACCTAAAGGCCCTAAACGCTCAAATTTCCACAACTAAGCCTGAGTACGTACTCGTCACCTCGCGTAAACGGTCTTCACATGACACAATTAGCACAAATGACTCAAATCCTAAGGGGAAATTCCCCCACACAAAGTAAGGCAAGATACTTACCTTAAAGAAGCTAGACCGACACTCTAAATTGGCCTTCTCGTGTGAAATAACTTTGGGACGGCTCAAATCTAGCCAAAATAACCTAACATCATAAATAAAACTCATAGAAAACGACATCGGATAATAAAGCTTTGATCTTTAATTAAAACTAAAAATTCAACCCCAGGCCCACACCTCGGAACCCGACAAAATTCACAAAATATGAATACCCATTCGATAATGAGTCCAACTATACCAAAATTATCAATTTTCGATATTGAATCGCCCTTCAAATCTGCATTTTATATTTTTGAAAGATTTTCATGAAATTCCCATTTTCTTCCATTTATTCACTAATTTAATGATGAAAACTATATGGAATCATGAAATATAACCAATTTCGAACAAAAGAACACTTTCACAAACAAACATGTGAAGAACCCTTCAAAAATCGCTCACCCTCGGACTAGTTTTCAAAAAAATGAAGAAAGAAGATGAAATGCGTTTTTCATCTTCAAATTCCTTATAAATTAAAATATATAAGCTTTCGAAGTCAAACTAACAAGTTTGTCGATTCGAGGTTCTGCGGCCCAAAGTGCCGAATTGCTCAAACTTATTCAAAACTTGCCCGAACCTCTCGAGACCTCAGCCAAACATACACACATGTCCTAAAACATGATACGAACTTGCTCGCACAATTAAAACATCAAAATAACACCTAGAGTTTAGAATTGAATGCCAAAACGTATGGATTTTCAAAGAAATTTCAAGAACTTCAAAAATTTCAACTAAGCGTCCGAATCCTATCAAATCAACATTGAATAGCATCCAAATTTGGTAGACAAGTTTTAAATAGCAAAATAGACTTGTACAAACTTTCAAAATTAAATTTCGAGCCCGTTAATCTCAAAGTCAAACTCTAGTCAAACTTTGGAAATTCAAGCTTTATAAAATCAAAACTTATAATTTTTTCAAAAACTAACGGAAAACGTGCCTACGCACCTCGGAATAGCTTTAAATTTTGCATAAGATTACTTTATTCTTAATAGTTATTTACTTACTCAGTGGATAGGAACATACTCTGGATCAGAATCATGGGGAGTACTTCTTGATCATTTCTACGAACGTAAAGCCCCAAACCAAATTCCCTTTATGTACAGAAATATCCTCTTGGAGACCCAATATCAACAAAAATCCAATTATAGCCAAATTTAGGAATTCTTTAAACCCTTAAATTTGTAGTACCGAGAAGTGGCGTTAAATAAAGATAGGAACTTCCGAATTTGATTCCGGACATATGCCCAAGTCCCAAATCATGACACGGACCCACTGGGATCGTCAAAAAACTGGTCCGGGTTCTTTTACACAAAAAGTTGACCGAAGAGAACTCAACTGAGTTTTTAAGGCACGATTTCACATTTTCGTCAATTTTCTCATAAAAACCTTCCGGAAAAAGACACAAACTGTGCATGCAAATCGAGGAAGGCTGAATGGAGCTATTCGAGGTCTCAGAACACAAAAATGAAGGTTAAAATTAAAGATGACCTATCAGGTCATCACAATTCCGGTAAGTAAAAATGAAGGTTAAAATTAAAGATGACCTATCAGGTCATCACAATTCCGGTAAGTGTTTGTGTAACAATTTCTCCTGCTTGCCGAAACTTTCTTTTGGTCGTGTGGATTAGTTCAATAGATACTTTTTCTCCGGCATCCTCAGCTTCTTTCATGTTTTTTTTTTGTAATGTTTTTCTATTTGTTTTGATTCATAGGTAAATAATCAGGTTTAAGTTTTGATCCATTGATATTAGGAGCTAATTTGTTTATTTTATTTCCATGTTAATGCTGAATTATCTCATGAATTTAGCTTGTGCAAAGTTCTTTGTTAGTTCCCTGTGCTCTTTTGTTGATATTTAGCTATTAGCATTAGGCTTTAGTTAATTGTTGGTCCATGTTAGAAAAGAATGGGCTTGGTTAGTTAACAGGGCTGTTATATCATAGGAAACTTATGGGCTCTGAGCCCAAGATGACGTGTCATGTGGGAGGTTTTAAATATTAGAAGAGTTAAAAGGTAGTTCTAGAAAATTAAAAATTGGAAGAATATTTTCTGCTACAGCTTAGGAAGCTTCTAAAATAGAGAGGAAGGACCAATTAGTAATGGAAAATAAAGGGGTCTATCACAACCCAAAATCCACTAAAGGTCATGATGGCCTAACACCACCGTCAGGCAAGCCAACGGTGATTGATCAACTTAATTACTCATTTTTGTATTTTGAAATCATAATTTTCCTTAATTAAATCGTATGAAATAGAATTTATAGGGTAAATAATAATATTTACACAACTACAATAACGAACAACCCGTAGGAACCCCAAAAACCCGGTGTTACAAGTATATGAGCATTCTTTAAGGAGTACAATAATGCTACAACATTTGTCCAAAATGTAAATAAGACAGGATAAAATAAATAGTACGAGAGAGACTCAGTAGACTGCGCTGCATAGCCTAAGTTGCAGCTCACGTAAAGTCTCCTCAACAGATGCGCCTACGCGCCAAGATGATCACCAAATGACCTATCTGATCCTGCAAATTTAGTGCAGAAATTCAGCATGAGTACGTAAATCAACGCCCCCAGAGTAAGTATCTAGCCTAACCCCGGAGAAGTAGTGAGGAGGGGTCGACATCAATACTTACTAGATGTCCAAATAAATAATATGATAATTCATAATAGATATGACGTGCACAACGATAGTGGAGTAAATCTGTAATTTCAAATTTTTCCAATTATTTCTTTTAAAGTATAAATTTCTCGATGTTGTATTCTACCTTAATAGCTCAGAAAATGCCAAGTGTCAATACCAAATAAATAAGAAATACCATAAAATACCGGGCATCAGTGGAAGGTTTATCTCGTAAATATTCGGATTACTAGCGATATAACGCACGATTCTGCCGAGGTCGTTTGGCCCGATCCAAAATAATATGCATAGTGTCGAGGGTCGTGCAGCATGAACCATAGATGCATCTATTATACTGCCCAAGTATTAGCCCACTCCACAAGAAAGGAAGGAAGTTACTGAATTACGAGACACGTGTTTACAATATAGTACATGAGCAAAGAACAACTATAATCCTTACCATTTCTCAAGTAACTCACCCACAACTCAAAGTGTTAAGGCTCGGCCTATTATACATATATTTATTTCTAAATCAAATTCAGTCATATCTCTAATAAATTAAGCCAACAGAACGAGTTCAAATAATTCAATTATAACATGATAAAGTTTCAAGTCTACCCGGACATAAACATGCTTTAGCTACATACGGACTCTCGTCATCTCGTGCGTACCTAGCACCCACAGCTAGTTGCACATAGCAATAAATATCACTTATGGGGTAGTTTCCTCCTCACAATGTTAGACAAGAGAATTACCTCACTCCGAAGTTCCAAAACTGACTCCAACACCTCTCTAACTCTTCAACTCAAGCCAAACGATCTGAAACTAGTCAAACAATGTGCAACTCAGTCAAAATATACTCTAGTGCTTATAATTAATCAATGTATAATGATTCCCAGCTTCGCTCAAAAGCCAACAAAGTCAACTATCAGGCCCACGCGCCTGGATTCTGATAACTTTCGAAGATAAACTTTACCCATAACACCACGAACTCAAATATATAATTAATTCCTAATTCCATGTTCAATTTCGTGGTCAAATTCTAAAAATATCAAATTCTAGGTTTTTCACCAAAATCCTAAATTTCTACAAATTCTCATGCTTAAATCCATATATAAACCATGTATTTAACTCACAATGTGAAGAAATAACTTACCCCATAATAGATGATGAATATGGCACTCCAAAATTGCTCCAAAATTGACTCCCATGGATGAAATGAAGTGAAAATGGGCCAAACCCCCGTTTTAAAAGAACACACTGCCCAGCGACCTTTTGCATCAGTGGTCCATTAGCCGCTTCTGCAGCTCCGTACCTGCGGAAATTCCCATCACAGGTGCGGTACCGACTAAGACCATCCAAGTCCGCTTCTGCAGACTAAACGCCGCACCTGCGGCCTCGTTTTGCGACCACTCCTCCGCTTCGGCGGTAAATCAACAACACAAAGCCTCGCACCTAAGGAAACATTCCCCGCTTCTGCGGCATCGCAGGTGCGAGATTCCTCCGCTCCTGCGCCTTCACCCGCTTTCTACACCTTGGGTTATGCTC
The DNA here is from genome assembly GCA_002018475.1 of Nicotiana obtusifolia. NCBI lineage: Eukaryota > Viridiplantae > Streptophyta > Magnoliopsida > Solanales > Solanaceae > Nicotiana > Nicotiana obtusifolia. The sequence goes on along the minus strand of MCJB01052686.1, from coordinate 57,539 downwards.
CTACGCTTGCGTAGATGCGGCTAAAGCTCCGCACCTGCGGCCCTTCTCCTGGCCGGCTTTCTCCGCTTCTGCGAAGACCTTCATCGCACAGGCGTGTCCGCACCTACGACCAAACCACCGCAGGTGCAGTGACACCACACTTCAACAGTTTCCAACATTACCTCAAATCAAAATTTCAATCTGATTTCAACTTGTTTCGAACCCGAGGCCCCTGGGACCCCATCCAAACATACCAAGACATCCCAAATCACGACACAAGCCTACTCGGGGTCTCAAATCACTCCAAACAACATCAAAATTGAGAATCAACGATCGAAACCTTTCTTTAAACTTTCAAATTATCAAACTTTGACGAACGCATCCGATTCATATCAAAACATTCTGAAATGACGCCAAACTTTGAGCACATGTCATAAATTACAATACGAACCTATTTCAAGGCTCGAAATCCCAAACGGACGTCGATTACACCATAACCCACTTCAAACCCAACTTAGGAAATTCTTAAACCTTCAAAATGCTAACCTTCCAAAATAAGCGACGAAATGCTCCCAGGTGATCCGACACTTAACCTGAACATACACCCAAGCCCGAAATCATCATACGAGCCTATTAGAACCTTCAAATCCTGATTCCAAAGTCGTTTACTGAAAAGTCAAACCTTAGTCAATTCTTCCAACTTAAAGCTTCCGAAATTAGAATTTTCTTTCAAGGCCTCAAACTACTGAACGACATGCTACAGCTCAAAACGACCGGTCGGGTCGTTACATTCTCCCCTACTTAAACATACGCTCGTCCTCGAACGTGCTAAGGACTACTCCAGAGTTGTCCAAAATCACTGTTTAACACCTCGTCCACCTACCCGTGCCACCACAACCCAGTTGAACACATTATCTCGAGTCATACTGAAGATCTTCCCTTTTTATTTGGTCAATTAGCCTTAGAACCAAATTCCAACCTCCGAATTTCTCTACAAGACCTAATTCCAACATACGAACATCGTATCAATCACTATACGCTATACAAAAACACGATCATATACCTTTGTTGAATTCACACCATGCACTGCATAATTCACATGCCCATAATACACCCTCCGACCACACTAGCTGAAATTTCACGAATCTGATGCTCGCAATACATCTCATGATGCATATAAGTCTTGTTCCCACTTTGAAATACTGTCACGACGGCGGAGATGTGTAAAAACTAATAACCACCTGCTCAATCAACAAATCATGGAGTCTCTCCTCCTGACAATGACCATTACCTCATTATAAACTGAATAACAGTATTGCTCTTAAATATACCTTATATAAATCTAATTGCACTAATTTCAGGTCCAATAATCTCGTCTTTCCCAGTACAAACTGCTCAGGCAATGAGTCACCTCAAACACTGACCAAGATCTTATGCAGCACCATCAGAACGCCAATAAGCTATCACTCGAATATAACTCATAAGGAAGAATAAACTCTAACGAGGAATTACCCAGCCTACGTAACGAATAAAACGATCGAATAGATGCTATGAACTTACCTCAGGGATGAAAAACAAGGCAAACAAAATAAGTGTAAGGACCTATGCTCAACATCTTGTTGTTGCGGCGTGCAACCCGATCCAATGTGACTCTGTTGCGGTGTGCAACCCGATCCAAACATGACAATATTGCGGCGTGCAACCTGATCCAAATAACATGCCCATGGCGGCGTGCCACCCCATCCAAACAATATACCCGTGGCGGTGTGCCACACGATCCGCACATAACAATTAAGAAGAAAACAAAAACATCAAGCCATAACGCTTATACTTACGAAATGCCCGAATATTGACCACAAGCATGCCAAGTGCATAATACAAATCCTGGGGAGATGGATAGTGCCATATGTTACAAAACTCAAGCACGACTAGAGTGCAATAAATGACCTGCATCTCGAGAGCCATCCTGCTCATGTAACACCACAAACCACACGAGATCACAACACATGTGCAAATAATCAAGTCGTCTCACAACCCACCTGGCACAATAGATTATTACATGGAATAGCTTGCAACGGGAATAATATCCAATGCCCGAGACTCCTCCATAAGCAATCCTGCCACGAATGAACACATCCGACCTGACGTAGAGCACACATTCATGTTAGGCCCACCAACGGACCTCAAACCGATTATGATCATACAATACAGGGCCAATAACCTTCCAAGGATCCACAATGGCCCCATTCAAGATACACACGAGCAACTATCTACTTCGGACCAACTCCCACAGTTCACAACCAAGGGAATAGAGCGCCTTCCAAGCATAAACTCTCTCATTAACGATAGTACCAAAAATCTGTGTACCTTGTTTCAATCTTTAACAATCAGTTGACTAACATGTTACTCATACAAATTTCCCCGTGGGGTACGCTCCCACGACCTTTCGCCCAGGTAGCAAAGTCAGCACATTCATACCACCAACTTTACTAATTCTGTAAAGAAAATCAAGAATCCGCAAATCAATACACAAAGCCGCTTACATAGAACGCCGTTCTTAGGTGACACTGAAGAAAATGCTAGCTTACTCTGAACATCTGAATTCTCCCATGCTCATCCAAGCTTGTGACATTCTTGTCAACACCAAATTGCAACCTGATCCTCAACTTTCAAATTCCCATGCCGCTCACTACACCTATCATGCCGCTACGCGATAATACAAGTATTCACCATAACCCTTGAACTACTAGTAGAATAAATACTTCATTGAATAGAAATCTTTCACTTAGCTCATTTCAGAAAAACCAATGCAACACGCAACTGAATTCCCAAACTGCAGAAAATACAAACCTCAAGTCGTGATCTAATGACTCCTCCGGTGTCCATTTACACCACAAGGCCATTTGAATCAAATACCTCCCAAATCAATCAAGCAGTAGTGGCTGTCAAGCCCGCACGTACAACCACAAACCACATGTATAACTTCACACACTAGGAACTGATTAATGCCACAACCATGCCGTTCAACCATTACTAACCGACCCAACTTTTTCAATTTACTCATGACCTGTCTTAGAAATAATAATAGCTCCATTCATAACATAACGAACTCAATTTGCAGTCGTCCCGAGTGACCCGAATCATGAGACCATATTGTCTCAATGCCCATGAATCATCTCATACTCTTCTCAAGCGCACAATAGCAGCTCCAACTGATACATCCATTATGCAAGACCTTCTGAGAATCCGAAGTTATTTCTTCCTTTCCTCCAATACTGCACCGCATACCCGATGATAACATAGAACATTCCAAGTCCTTAGGAACTGCACTTAAATTTTTACACCCACTAGGACCGTTGTTGAGAGTCAGCCACTCTGACCTGGTCTCGAATATAACCAAACTCCAACGCTCTGGTAGCACGTGAACACCCTATCAAAAAAGCAACCGGTTGAATTCTTTGCCTTGTATATCACATCCTCAAGAAGAATAAACTCTGAGTCTTCAAAAAAACCTGCACATAAATCGACAAGGCGGAATATAGTGCACATTTATCAATTTCTTTGCTCGATTTGCCCCTGATGTTTTCTTTCCTTAGTCATAATAACCCACCAGCACACAAATAACCAGAAAACAGCACAAGCAGACGACCACGTGATCTAATCGTAGATGGTGGGGCTCCACCACTTAACTTTAAGCTACCATCACATAATGTAGAGCCAACAATGATTTCCCCTTCTCAATTACCATGATCCCATACCGTTAACCGGCCAAATTTCTCGAAGTCTTTTGTTAAGATTTTCATGAACATTCTGAATCATCAGTCACAATCACATAATAGACCTCTTACCGGGTAGCAAGTAATATTCTTCGCAGAAGCTTCATCAACATCACAAAACCGTTAACCTGCTAACAAGAGATAACCCACATGTGGAATTCCATGCCATCTTCCAACGGCGTTGCACTGGGTACAACTACTACGCAATCAGTAGACCCTCCTGAGCCCGTGCTCATCCACCAGCTGTACAAGTCTGTTCATTCCCCATTGACATCAACTGAGAGTCGACAATACATTCCAAACTCGAAGTCATGTTGCATCTCAATGATAATCAAGTTTTCACACCCCTCTTCATTTCAAGCAACTCCTTTCTGCCATATCCAATCTTCCTCGATAAAGTAGCCACCATCCCAAATAAAATTCGTAGACCAAAACACCTTCCATCACGATTCCCAAACCACTCTAAACTTTCTCAAGGTACGCGGCTATCCCACCACAGAATCCATATGCTAATCTGCTACTCTTACTTCAGTTAAACCATCTCCTTTAAGCAACTTCTCGGTATCTGCTTTTCATTCTTGACCTACTAGCAATTCAACCACCATGGGACACCTCCCACCATGTCCTTCCTCGTCCTTCGCTGCCCAAATGCAGCCTCAAATCCAAACCCATCTCTGTAGCACCTGAACAAATAAATTGCTACCAACTCTAAACCTCCTAGAAGATCATCTTTCTCGAGCCATCAACATTAGAATTATCAACTCGATTCGGAACCGCTACACACCGCTATCTCTAACAACCGCTTCTTAGGCGCCACTTACCAACATCCTGCCCTGAAGGCAAATCGAAGAAGACCATAACACCAGCGAACCTTAATGCGTCCCCAACAAGGACAACGATACCACATCACAAATGAGAATTCCACCATGCTCGAAAATACCAAGTCCCATCACTTCTTCAACCAAACCTAGACATCTATATTCCGATTGCCTTTCCTCCGCTGGAATTAAATGCTGAGTCTCTAAATCACGCCCTGAGAAATCCTCCTTTCAAGTTATTCACTGCCTCGACTCATAAACATGCGCCCTACCATTACACCAACATTGTACGATAACAATGCATGGACATCATAGCAATCCGTGCACAGTCTCAAAACCATAGGAAATATAGATATTTAGCCGAAAAAACAGAACATCCTTCCAAAAGGCAACGATAATAGCCTGCCCGAACATGCAGGGAAAAATATCATGCACCACGTCTGCAGTATCACTACAACTCCTTGCCGCCCAATTGATAACAAGCGCCCCACATTGCGTAATATTGAGTAGGAAGGAAATAAAAGCACAAGCCTTAATGGAATTAAATTGCACGATAAAGAATCAAGAAGGAAAGTGCTCCTAACAGCCTTGTAGCCTTTCAAAGACAAGTACAGACGTCTCTGTATCGATCCGCAAGACTCTACTAGACTCACTCATGACTCGTGAGACCCAAGTGAACCTAACGCTCTAATACCAAGTTGTCACGACCCAAAATCCACTAAAAGTCGTGAAGGCGCCTAACACCACCGTCAGGCAAGCCAACAGTGATTGATCAACTTAATTACTCATTTTAATATTTGAAATCATAATTTTCATTAACTAAATCATATGAAATAGAATTTACAGGTTAAGTGATAATATTTACACAACTAAAATAACGAACAACCCGTAGGAACCCCCAAAACCCGGTGACACAAGTACATGAGCATGCTCTAAGGAGAACAATAATACTGCAACATCTGTCCAAAACGTAAATAAGACAGGATAAAATAAATAGTACGATAGAGACTCGGGGGACTGTGATGCATAGCCTAAGTTGCAGCTCACGTAAAGTCTCCTCAATAGATGCGCCTACACACCAAGATGATCACCAAATGACCTGTCAGATCCTGCACATTTAGTGCAGAAGTGCAGCATGAGTATGTAAATCAACGTGCACCAAGTAAGTATCTAGCCTAACCCCGAAAAAATAGTGACGAGGGGTCGACATCGACACTTACTAGAGGTCCAAATAAATAATATGATAATTCATAACAGATATGACGTGCACAGCAATAGTGGAGTAAATTTGTAATTTCAAAATTTTCCAATTATTTCTTTTAAATTATAAATTTATCGATCTTGTATTCTACCTTAATAGCTCAGAAAATGCCAAGTCTAAAAACCAAATAAATAAGGAATACTATAAAATGCTAGGCATCAGTGCAAGGTTTATCTCCTGAATATTCGGACTACTAGCAATATAACGCACGATTCTACCGAGGTCGTTCGGCTCAATCCAGAATAATGTGTACACAACCGAGGGTCGTGCGGCACGAACCATAGATGCATCTATTATACTACCGAGGCGTTCGGCCTACTACACAAGAAAGGAAGAAAGTTATCAAATTACGAGACACGTGTTTACAATACAGTACATAAGCCTAGAACGACTACAATCCTTACTGTTTCTCAAATAACTCGCCCACAACTCAAAGTGTTAAGGCTCGGCCTATTATACATATATTTATTTCTAAATCAAATTCGATTATCTCTAATAAATTAAGCTAGTAGAACGAGTTCAAATAATTCAATTATTACATGATAAAGTCCTAACTCTACCCGGACATAAATATGCTTTAGCAACGTACGGACTCTTGTCGCCTCGTGCATACGTAGCACCCACAGCCAGTTGCACATAACAATAAATATCACCTAGGGGGTAGTTTCCCCCTCACAAGATTAGACAGGAGACTTACGTCGCTCTGAAGTTCCAAAACCGGCTCCAACACCTCTCTAACTCTTTAATTCAGGCCAAACTATCCAAAATTAGTCAAACAATGTGCAACTCTGTCAAAATATACTCGAAAGCTTATAATTAATCAATTTATAATGATTTCAAGCTTTGCTTAAAAGCCAAAAAATTCAACCCTCGGGCACACACACCCGGATTCCAAAACTTTTAGAAGATAAACTTTACCCATAACACCACAAACTCAAATATATAATTTATTCCTAATTCCATATCCAATTTCGTGGTCAAATTCCAAAAATACCAAATTTCAGGTTTTTTACCAAAATCTCAAATTTCTATAAATTCTCATGCTTAAATCCATATATAAACCATGTATTTAACTCACAATTTGAATAAATCACTTACCCCATCATAGATGATGAAGATGGCACTCCAAAATTGGCTCCTATGGACGAAATGAAGTGAAAATGGGCCAAACCCCCGTTTTAAAAGAACACACTGCCCAGCGACCTTTCGCATCTATGGTCCATTAGCCACTTCTGCGGCTCCGCACCTGTCGAAATTCCTACTCAGGTACGGTTCCTACTAATCCCAGTCCGCTTCTGCGAACAAAACACCGTAACTGCAGCCTCGCTTCTGCGACCACTCCTCTGCTTCTGCGAAAAATCCACCAACACGAAGCCTTGCACCTGCGAAAACATTCCCCGTTTCTGCGGCATTGCAGGTGCGAGATTCCTCCGCTCCTGCGCCTTCACCCACTTCTGCGCCTAGGGTTTCGCTCCTGCGCTTGTGCAGATGCAGCCAAAGCTCCGCACCTGTGGCCCTTCTCCTAGCCGGTTTTATTCGCTTTTGTGATTACCTCTATCACACCTGCGTGTCTACACCTGCGATTAAACCACCGCAGCTGTGGTGACACAAGACTTCAGCAGTTTCCAACATTACCTCAAATCCAAATTTCAATCCAGTTTCAATCTATTTCGAACCCGAGGCCCCCAAGACCCCATCCAAACATACCAACACATCCCGAAACACGAAACGAGCCTACTCAGGGTCTCAAATCACACTAAACAATATCAAAGTAGCGAATAGACGATCGAAACATTTCTTTAAACTTTCAAACTTCGACGAACGCGATCTTCATATCAAAACATTCCAAAATGACGCCAAACTTTGTGCACAGTTCATAAATCAAAATACGAACCTATACCAAGGGTAGGAATCTCAAACGGACATCGATAACACCATAGCCCATTTCAAACCCAACTTAGGAAATTCTTAAACCTTAAAAATGCCAACTTTCCATAATAAGTGCCGAAATGCTCCCAGGTGATCCGGCTTAACCTGAACATATGCCCAAGTCCGAAATTATCATATGAACCTATTGGAACCTTCAAATCCCCTTTCCGAAGTTATTTACTCAAAATTCAAACCTTAGTCAATTCTTCCAACTTAAAGCTTTCGAAATTATAATTTTTTTTTCCAAATCAACTCCGAACTTCCTGAAATTCAACTCCGACCACACGTACAAGTCATAATACCTGAAGTGAAGCTACTCAAGAGCTCAAACCACTTAACGACATGCTAGAGCTCATAACGACCGGTCGGGTCGTTACAGGATCGGGGTGAGGAGGTAATAACTAGAATTTGGAGGGATTAGAAAGAAAGAAAAATAACTGAAAGATGTAAAAATGATTCTATTTAACAGTACACATTCACAGACCCCTGGGAATGGACATGTAATTAACTCCCTATTTCATTCACACACATACTCATCTGGACACACTTTCCACTCCTCATTCTCCTCACACACACATCACACATTAGAAAAGCTACAAATAAGTTTTGAAATACAAAAATCCAAGAACCAGTATTAAATTGAAAAGCCCTGAATACAAAAGAAAAGCTGGGAATTCAAAGAAGATTTGAAAGGGAATTAATTACTGAAGTTTTCAAAATTCAACTTCCTCATTTTATGGACTTGTACAAGCTATCAAAGTGCAAATTTATGGTTTTCTGTTGCTGATTTTGCCATTTCAAAAGTCTGCTGAACTTTAGTGTCTTTCTACATATAGGTATGCTCTACCTTCTGTAATTATCCAAGCTTGAATCAATGAATGAAAATCTGGTGTTTTGAATGCACTATCATGTGTTCAATTTGTTTGTTTGTTACTGTATGTCCATGATTTCTCTTAGGTGTGTTTGATGTTGCTTTACTAGTATGTGTTAGATACTTTACTTAGCTTCAATTGGCATTTGAATGAATTTAAAGTCAGCTTTACATGCAATAGCTTGATTAATGTATACCTACTGATGTAATAAAGTTCAGATGGTTGAATGATCAGTGATGTTAGTTCACGTGATTCTGTTGCCGCACTGTCTAGGAAGCAGTATAACAATCAGATGTGCTTTCTAATTTGTTTAGGCCAGAATTGTAAAGTTAATCACGATTCACATAGGGTTATCTTTGTAATGAACTCATCTGAATTTAAAGCACCAATTTATTGTTAAATGTATTGATCTGTTGCAGGTATATAGAATTGTTAGTTTTTAGATTTTTGCCTTGTTTCATTGGGCCTGGCAACTACTTGACCCGCCTAGAAGGGTTTCCTACATGATTAATAGCTTTTAGGCTCCAGTAATAAGAGCTGACACCACATTTGTTTGGGCCAGTCTTAGTGAGCCTATTTTACCGCGACCAACGCTCCATTGAAGCCACTTTTTTCAAGTTAAACTACCACACAAAGTGATTATAGGTCTGTATTTCACGTAGTCCACTTAGACGTTAGGACCAGTTTGAAAGCTCGCCAAATGAAACTGTTAGAATAAGATTAATTTAATCCCAAAAACTCATCTAATACTTTTAGTTTTAGTAGCTTCTTTGTTAAATTCACTGGACCTAAACCAATAACAGTGTAGTGCTTTTCAATTCTTTAAGATATAGAGTATTTGAAATATGTTCCTTCACCAATAAACGTTTTAAATATTAAAAACATTCTCCAGTTCACCATGCTTTTTCCATAATCCGACCTCACAAATAACTTCAAAGTTAGCTTAGAATATCAACTTAGGAACATTAGTAGAATGCTTTAGGCATGTTTTAATTAATCTATCATGATTACGTATACGTTCACGTGACATAATTGTGATTCTAAAAATTAAAACCGAAGTATGCGTTTGCGCAACTTTGGGCAAAACAATCTTAATAAGTAATTAAATGCTATTAATTGTGTACACGTACGCGTGACATAATTTTGGCACAATTAAAAAAACAGGCTTATATACATGTTGTTCCTTTCAAAGATAATTCCATAAATCAATAACTAAGAATGCGGTAAAAGGTTAAAGTACACATATGTTCTAAAATACATAATAATCTGTTAATTAAGCCAAGTATGATTGTAAAGCGACCATGCTAAAACCACGAAATCAAAAAATATCTGACATATTTTTTCGGGTTAACAGAATTCCTTCCCCAGTCTTCTGTGTTTCGCAGACTTTAAACAGAATTAATTTTTCTTGATTTGGGATTTTAAAATAAACTGGTGACATGGGACACCATAATAATTAATCCAAGTGGCGACTCTATAAAAAGAAATAAATAAATTCCATTTCAAATAGTATCACTTAATTTGGAAAAACTCTTTTCCCCGTAAAAAAGAGGTGTGACAGCTTTTAAGTATGTTGTTTAAAATATATTCGTAATTTACAAATGTATTTAAAAATTAGCCAATTCGTTCAAACATCAGACACGACGTTCTGAAGTTTAAACCTCAAAATTCAATCTTCAGGATATCGTGTCCTAAAGTTCGAAAATTGGGTTCAGAAATTCAAATCTTATGTCCAGAATTTTAAATTAGCATTTTAGAAATTCAGGACACTTACTCCTGAATTTTAAATTAGCTGCTCAAAAATTTAGGGCACTAAGTCCCAAATTTTAAATTAGTAGCTCAAAAATGAAGGATGCAAAAGTTCAGGATACTTAGTCCTAAAGTTTGGGTGAATTGGCTAATCTCTAAATACATTATAAATTGTGATATAATTTAAACGGTAAGCTTGAAAGTGGATAATAGTGCACTTCGCGCACTATCTATTGTTATATTGGACCAGATTGTAAAGGCCTTCAATCGAGGCAAATGCCCAAATAGCCACTTGGAGGACCCTTTTTAAAGAATAATTGAAGTTTACAATTTTTTTAAAGCTTAGATGCTTCAAAATCATATCAGACCTAAGGGACTGAAGTTAAAAATTATGGGTCTCAACCTTCCACCTCAGTCATCCAGGTCTAAAGTTAGAATTGCCATAGCCAAACATCCAAGTTTCAAGTGTGAATGACTATTGAACTGTAACGATCCGGTCGTTATTTTGAATATTTTAGCCCCGATCATCTATTTACTTCCTCTTCTATATTATATTGTGGTTATGTGACTTGTCGGGTATTTGGTTTTGATTTCAGGAGAGTTTCGGAGTGAAATGGAACACATAGTCCCTAAGTTGGAGGTTTAAGTTGTAAGAGTTAACTGAAGTTTGACTTTTTTGTAGGACTCCGGGATGGATTTTTGACGGTTTTAATAGCTCTATATGTTGATTTTAGACTTAGGAGCGTGTTCGGATGTTGATTTGGAGGTCCGTAGGTCGTTTCAACATGAATTGGCTAAAGTTGGAAAGTTGAAGGTCTGGAAGCTAGAATGTTTGACCGGGAGTTGGCTTTATTAATATCGGAGTTGGATTTCGATTCTGGAAGTTAGAATAGGTCCTTCACGTAATTTATGACTTGTGAGCAAAATTTGATGTCAATCAGAGTTGTTTTGGTATGAATCGGCATTAGTTTTGAAATTTGGAAGTTCATAAGTTCATTAGGCTTGAATCGATGCGTGATTCGCAGTTCTAGTGTTGTTTGATGTGATTTGACGCTTCAAGCATGTTCGTATGATATTTTAGGACTTATTGGTATGTTCATACAAGGTCTTGGGGGGCATCGGGCATGATTCGGAGAGAATCCAGAACTAATTGAACTTAATCTCTATTGCTGAAGCTACTGGTTTTCTACAGGTCTGGTTTCCTTCTACGCGTTCTCGAAGGTTTTCCTGCATTTACGTAGAGTCTTCAGGGGTTGCTGTAATTTTACCCTTCGCGTTCGTGAAGGTGAGGACGCAATCGTGAGTTTCACTAAGTATGTTCATCGCGAACGCGTAAGGTTAATCGCGTTTGCGAGTGGAATGGGACACATAGTCCCTAAGTTGGAGGTTTAAGTTGTAAGAGTTGACTGCAGTTTGACTTATGTGAAGATTATTCCAAAATGGAGTTTTGATGGTTCTAATTGCTCCGTATGGTGATTTTGGTCTTAGGAGCACATCCGGATGTTGATTTGGAGGTCCGTAGGTCGTTTCAGCGTGAATTGGTGAAATGTTGGAAAATGGAAGATTTTGGAATGTTTGACCTGGATTGGACTTTATTGATATCGGGTCTGGATCCCGATTCTGAAAGTTGGAATTGGACCGTAATGTCATTTAAGACTTGTGTGCAAAATTTGAAGTCAATCGGAGTTGTTTTGTTATGAATCGACATTGATTTCAGAATTCTGAAGTTCATTGTTCATAGGCTTGAATTTGGGGTCCGATTCATTGAATCGATGTTCTTTGATGTGATCTTTGGTCTCGAGTAGGTCCGTTAGGTATTTTGGGACTTATTGGAATATTCGAGATGGGGTCTCGAGGTCCCGGATGCGATTCGGATCGATATAGAACATTTTTCGGCCTTAAGCATTTCTAAAGCACTGCTGCCTCTACTGTGATCGCACCTGCGATGGGTATAGCTGCAGGCGCGACGCCGCAGGTGCAGCATTAGGTGCGTGGGTTCGAAATTGAAGGAGGATGTTAGGGCCGCGAAAGCGGAGAAAGTTCCGCAGATGCGACATGCTTTTGCAATGGAGAGGAGTGCAGGAGCGACCAATGGTCGCAGGTGTGACATTCCTTCTGCAGGTGCGCGTGCGCATGTGCGGGAGATTTTTCACAAAAGCAGAGAGGCCTGGGCTGAGTTAGTTGTGCAGGTGTGCTTCTTTTCCGCATAAATAGACCTCCTGGTCGCAGAAGCAGATTACCTACGCAAAAAAGGGGAAACTCCAAGGGTTTGATTCATAATTTATTTTTGCACTTATAGAGCTCGGTGGGATGAGGCTTTTCAAAGGTTCTTCAAGTAAAACTTTGGGGTATGGAATCCTAACTCGGTTTTGGTTAATTTACAAGAATCTATTGTTAATTTCTTCATTAAATTAGTGGTTTGAGTTGAAAATTTTGGAAAAAATAGTACAAACTTCATAGACTAAGCTTTTGAGTTTTAAACGGCGAATTGAGGTCGGATTTGAGTAATTCTTGTATGGTTGGACTCGATATAGAATGGGTGTTCGAATTTTTTAATTTTGGTCGAGTTCCGAGATGCGGGCCCGGGTTGACTTTTTGGGTTGACTTTGTAATTCTTCACAAAAATTGTAATTTCATTGTTTGAATTAGTTTCCTATAGTTATATTTATAGCATGAAATTATTTTGATAGCCGTGTACGCAAGGTGACAAGTGTATACACGGGCTAAATGTGGAAATTTCCGGCTTTAGCTATGTGGATCCCTTCCTTGCCTTAATTGAGTTGCCTTAACATATTATAGTCATCATTTTTTTAATTTCACATGTCTACTTGTCTTATCTCTTACTTGTTAATTGCTCTACATGTTTAGTTGAAGTTCTTGTTTCCTTTATTCTGTACTCATTATTTAACTGTTGAATTCTTTACATGAAATTGCTATTCTTGGAATGTCTTGTTGTGGAAAGTGGTATTGAGTTGCAAAGGTCGTAATTCCTACTAAGGCAAAGTGTTAAGTTATGAAATATCATTCTACTAAGTTATTCCTCCGGTTGTTATTGTTGAGACTTTGTGTACTTTGTGATTGAGCCGAGGGCTCCTTATTGTGTAATTCTGTTATTGTTTGGTTTCTCCGGCAAGTTGTGATATTGGGCACTTGAGGTGCGATTTGTGATACGTTGTGATATTGATACGCATGCAGTGGTATAAGGTCTGGGGGTTGAAACGCATGCAGCGAGATAAAGTGGGCTTGATTGCGTGGCTAGTAGGGGAACTATTAGAAGCCATCCGGTGTGATAAGGTGGCTAAAATGCGGGATGCTATTTCGGAAAAAATAATTTTCAGAAACTAAATATAAAGGCTCCCACGGTGATATAAGGAAAGATTGTGTTGTGACTTGGGGCTACGAGGCGGTACCTCGGTAGTGACCTTTGTTGTTCCTTCTCTATTTGTTGCACTTGTCTTTGGTTGTTTATTTCCTTAACATGTCAAGTCCTTATATTATTTTCCTTCCGTGATGTATTATTTGCACTGATTCTGTGTAGTTAACTCTCGGTATACTCTTTACTTGTTTCATTTCCTTTGTCATTATTATTATATTGTTAAATCTTTCGTCTTGTTTCTTATTATTTCTAGTAGGGCCTTGACTTGACCTCGTCACTACTCTACCGAGGTTAGGCTTGGCACTTACTGGGTATTGTTGTGGTGTACTCATGCTATGCTTTTGAACATCTTTTTCTGCAGATCCAGGTACATCCTACCAGTCCAAGCATTAGTGATTTGAGTCCGAGCATGGAGACTTTAAGGTATACCTGCCAGCGTCTGCAGGCTTTGTAGTCCCCCTTCTATCCTGATTTCCTTATTTCATTATCCTATTATAGACAGTGATGTATAGGATTGTTCAGTACTATTACTTAGAGCTTGTGACTTATATTTCACCAGGTTTTGGGAGTTGTACATGTTGAGTTACAGACTTTATTTCATGTAGTTATTGAAGTTTTGAGACTTTTAATTATTTTTTCAATTATCCGCATATTGTTAGGCTTACCTAGTCTTAGAGATTATGTGCCGTCATGACATCCTACGGAGGAAAATTTGGAGTCATGACAAGTTGGCTAAGGCAGGTTTGTGATACGCGTTCGTGTGACCTGGGACGCGGTCGCGTAGGAGGAGGCAGCTTGCTCACTGCGTTCGCATAGGCCATTTTTGTGAGGGCAGCATTTCTGTTCTTTGTGATCGCGAGGGACTTTCCGTGATTGTGAAGGGGAATCACTGGGCAGCAAATTTTAAGTTTCAAAACGTGGGCTTCATCTCATTTTTCATAATTCAGAACTAGAAAGATCAGTGAGAGATGATTTTTCGAAAGTTTTTCAAGGAAATCGTTGGGGTAAGTGATTTTAACCTGGATTGGGCTATATTTCATGAATCTATTACTATTTTCATTATCTAATTAGGAATTTGAATAGGAAATTTAAGGAAAAATTGTGAAAACTTCCTAGACTAAATTTGTGGGTCTTGAAAGGAGATTTGACGTCGAATTTGAGTAATTCTTATATGGTTGGACTCGTTATCGAATGAGTATCTAGATTTTTTTATTTTGGTCGGGTTCGGAGACGCGAGCACAAGTTGACTTTTTATTTCTTTGTAAATATCGTAACTTTATTATTGTTAATTGAAGGAAAGGCCTACTAGTGGATTGAGTTAGCGTGTTTTGAGGTAAGTGTCTTGCCTAACTTTGAGTGGGGGAATTACTTCTTATGATTGGTGTTGTTTTGTGATAATTGTGATGTGTGAAAGCCATGTACGCAAGGTGATGAGTGTTACACAGGCCAAAAGTGGAAATTTACCAGATTTAGCTATGTAGATTCCTTTCATGCCTTAATTGAGTTATCTCAACATGTGATGTTCATCATCGTTAGTCTATTTTCACATGTTCTACTTGTCTTATCTCTTACTTGCTAATTGCTCTACATGTTTAGTTGAAGTTCTTGTTTCTTTATTTCCATATTCATTGTTTAACCGTTGAACTCTTTACTTGAAGTTGTTATTCTTGGAATATCTTGTTGTTCAAATTGGTATTGAGTGACAAAGGTCGTGATTCGCATTGAGGCAAAGTGTTAAGTTGTGAAATATTATTCTGGTTGAGTTATTCACTAGTTATTATTGTTGAGACTGTTATGCACATTGTGGTTAAGCCATGGGCTAATTATAGTGAAAACACCATCATTGTTGGTTTCTTTGGAAAATTATGATATTGGGCACTTGAGGTGCGATTTGTGATATGTTGTGAACTGATACGCGTGCGGTGATTCAAAATTTTGGGGTTGAAACGCATACAGTGAGACAAGGTGGGCTTGATACGCGTGGCTAGTAAGGGAGCCATGCGGTGTGATAAGGTGGGCTAAAACGCGGGATGCTATTTCGGGAAAATGATTTTCAAAACTAAATACAAGGCGCTCGCGGTGATATAAGGAAAGATTGTGAGCTGATTTGTTATTTGAAACTACGAGGCGGTACCGCAGTAGTAACTCTTGTTGATACCTTCTATTTCTTCACTTGTGTTTCCGTTGTTTTGATCTGTGTCATAGTATCCCTTGTTTTCCTCTGTGAAGTATTATTTTCCTTAGTTTAGTGTAGCTATTCTCGGTGTACTTCTTTAATTGTCTCATTTCTATTGCTATCATTATTTCACTATTATACACTTGTTCAGTTTCTTATTTATTCCAGTAGGGTCTTGACCTGACCTAGTCACTACTCTACCGAGGTTAGACTTGGCACTTACTAGGTACCGTTGTGGTGTATCATGCTACGCTTTCGCATATCTTTTTGGGTAGATCCAGGTACCTCCTACTAGTCTAGGCACAAGAGAGAGTTCAATTTTGGAGACTTCAAGGTATACCTGCCGACGTCCGCAGGCCTCGGATTCCCCCTCTACCTAGATTATTTTATCTCCTTATCCTTTATTAGACACTAGTGTATAGAGATATTCAGTATCACTTCATGGAGCTTGTGACTTGTATTTCGCCGGGTTTTGGGCAATTATATATATGCTGAGCTGTGGAAATTTTCTTTATATTAATTGTTGAGTTTTGAGACTTTAATTGTTATTTCTATATGAATGTTAGCCTTACTTAGTCTCTAAGACTAGGTGCCATCATGACATCCTACGGAGGAAAACTGGGGTCATGACAAGTTGGCATCAGAGCTCTAGATTCATAGGCATTACGAGTCACAAGCAGGTTTAGTAAAGTCTCGCGCACTGGTACAGAGGTGTCTGTACTTATCTTCGGGAGGCTATAGAACTGTTAGGAAAAGTTTCACTTCTTTGATTCCTTATCGTGCAAATTTGTTGACTTTGGAATCCTAAATCTCTATATTTTTATTCTCTCACAGATGGCAAGAACACGCACAGCTAGATCTGATGATCAGACACCGCGCCCCCTGCCAGAGC
Organism: Nicotiana obtusifolia; assembly: GCA_002018475.1. Taxonomy (NCBI): domain Eukaryota; kingdom Viridiplantae; phylum Streptophyta; class Magnoliopsida; order Solanales; family Solanaceae; genus Nicotiana; species Nicotiana obtusifolia. The sequence goes on along the minus strand of MCJB01052686.1, from coordinate 40,711 downwards.
CACGAGAGGGCAAGGCAGGGGCAAAGGCCGAGGACGACCGCGTGGTGCAGCCAGAGCACCTGCACCCGAGCTGCTACAAAGGAGCCACAAGTAGCTCCAGTTGGAGGGCCAGCACCTGAGACCCCTGTTACTACCCCTGCACTTCAGGAGACTCTCGCCTAACTTTTGAGCATGTTTGGTAATCTAGCTCAGGCGGGGTTGATTCCACTCACTCCTGCCACATCTCAGGCCCCGGGAGGAGCACAGACTCCTGCAACCCGTACCCCAAAGCAGCGGGTCCAAGTTGACTAGGTCCTAAAAGTCATAGTAGTGCAGCTGATTGTCCCAGTTTAGCCCGAGGTTAGGGCAGTAGCTTCTGAGAGGGAGCAGCTCAGACTCGAGAGGTAAAAGAAGTACCACCCTCCTAATTTCAGCAATTTGGCTTTAGAGGAGGCATGGGCTTTCTTGAAGAGTGTCATTGTATCTTCCATACTATAGGTATTTTGATATCGAGTAGTGTCACTTTCACTACGTTCCAGCTTAGGGGAGCGTCTTATCAGTGGTGGCGAGCGTATGAATTAGGTAGCCCGACCGAGGCAGCTTCACTCACCTGGTCTCAGTTCTTAGAGATGTTCATGAGGGAGATTGTTCCCAGAGTCTTAGGGATGCATGGAACGCAGAGAGCAGTTGCGTGAGGGTGCTATGACTGTATCGGAGTATGCCTTCTGGTTCAGCGAGTTGTCCATACATGCACCTTCATTAGTTTCCACTGTTAAAGAAAGATTTCATCAATTATCAAGGGGATCAACCCTGGTATTAGGTTCAGCATGGCTCGAGAGTTGGAGACTGGCATCCCATACCAGCAGGCTGTGGAGATCGCTCGGAGATTAGAGGGAATGTGGGCCCGGGAGAGAGAGGAGAGGGAGGCCAAGAGGCCTTGAGATTCTGACACATATAGTGGTGCTCATACCCCAATTGCAGCCTGTCATGGTAGAGGCTATGTAGTCGTCCTGTTCCTTCCGCACTTCCAGCTTCCAGCTGTATTCTGGCCACTCCCAGGTCATAATTTGTCCATTATGCCCCGCCACTGTCTACTGCACCTCCTGCACAGGGTGATTTCAGCGGTCAGCCCAGCCGACCAGGCCCGAACCAATTCCAGCAGCCACATCCTCCGAGAGCTTGTTTTGAGTATGGTGACACTCATCTTATGGTGAGGGATTGCCTCGGACTCAGGAGGGGTGCACCTCCACAAACTACTCAGGATCTGCATATTCCACTAGGTCCTCAAGCTTCTCAGGCGGTGGTTACCGCACCAGTTGCCACACCACCTGCACAGCCAGCTAGAGGTAGAGGTCAGGCAAGTAGAGGTCGCCCTAGAGGGGGAGGCCAAGCCAGATGTTATGCTCTTCCTACTAGGAAGAAGGTGGTTGCATCTGATTCAGTTATCACAGGTATTGTTCCGGTTTGTCATAGAGATGCGTCACTCTTATTTGATCCAAGCTCCACTTATTCCTATGTATCATCTTACTTTGCTCTGTATTTGGGTATATCTCATGATTCTTTGAGTTCTCCTGTCTATATGTCTATGTATGTGGGAGGTTCCATTGTTGTTGTCCACGTGTATCGGTCGTGTTTAGTTGTTCTTGGTGATTTATAACAAGAGCCGACCTATTGTTGCTGAGTATGGTAGATTTTGATGTTTTCTTGGGTAACGAGTGGTTGTCGCCCTATAATGCTATTCTTGATTGTCATGCTAAGACGGTGACGTTAGCTATGCCAGGTTCGCCTTGGTTGGAGTGGAAGGGTACTTTGGACTATGTTCCTAACAGGGTGGTGTCTTTCCTTAAGGCATAGCAGATGGTCGGAAAAGGATATGAGGCATATCTAGCCTTTATGAGGGATGTTAGTATTATTACTCCTACCGTTGAGTCAATTCAAGTAGTGAGGGATTATCCAGATGTATTTCCGATGGATCATCCGGGTATACCGCCCAATAGGGATATCGATTTTGGTATTGACTTGTTGCCGGACACTTAGCTCATTTCTATTCCACTATATCGTATGGCCCTAGCGAAGCTGAAGGAGTTAAAGAAATAGTTGCATGTGTGTCACCTTGGGGTGTTCCGGTCTTGTTTGTAAAGAAAAGGATGGTTCTATGCGCATGTGTATTGATTATCGCCAGTTGAACAAGGTTACAGTGAAGAACAGGTATCCATTGCCAAACATTGATGACATATTTGATCAGCTACAAGGTGCCAGTGTGTTTTCAAAGATTGATTTGCGGTCAGGCTATCATGAGTTGAAGATTCGGGAGCCGGATATTTTGAAGACTGACTTCAGGACTCGATATAGTAATTACGAGTTCCTTGTGATGTCCTTGATGAACAGTGTATTTCAGCCCTATCTTCACTCCTTCGTCATTGTGTTTATTGACAACATCTTGGTGTACTCCTGGAGCTAGGAGGATCATGAGCAGCACCTGAGAACCGTGTTTCAGACCTTGAGAGAAAAGAAGTTGTATGCAAAATTTTCAAAGTGTGAATTCTGGCTTGATTTTGTGGTGTTTTTGGGTCATGTAGTGTCGAGTGAGGGGATCAAGGTAGATCCAAAGAATATTAAAGTAGTGCAGAGTTGGCCCAGGCTGTCTTCAGCTACTGAGATCCGGAGTTTTCTTGGTTTGGCGGGGTATTACCGTTGATTCGTAGAGGGTTTCTCATCTATTGTTGCATCTATGACCAGATTGACCCAGAAGAGGACCGAGGAGTGTGAGGAGAGCTTTCAAAACCTCAAGACTGCTTTGACCACAGCCCCAGTATTGGTGTTGCCTATAGGCTCGAAGTCTTACACACTATATTGTGATGCGTCGTGTGTTGGACTCGGTGTGGTGTTTATGCAGAACGGTAGGGTGATTTCCTATGTGTCTAGACAACTAAAGGTGCATGAGAAGAACTATCATGTCCACTACCTTGAGTTAGCAGCTATTGTTCATGCCTTGAAGATTTGGCATCACTATTTGTATGGTGTCCCTTGTGAGGTCTATACCGACCACCGAAGTGTACAACATCTGTTCAAACAAAAGGATCTTAACTTGTGCCAGCGGAGGTGGTTAGAGTTGCATAAGGACTATGATATCACCATTTTATATCATCCCGAGAAGGCCAATGTGGTGGCCGATGCCTTGAGTCGAAAGGTAGTGAGCTTGGGCAGTTTGGCAAATCTACCTAAAACAGAGAGGCCATTAATAGTGGATGTTCAGGCCTTAGCCAACCAGTTTTTTAGATTGGATGTTTCGGAGCTGAGTCGAGTTTTGGCTTTTGTGATTTCTCGGTCTACCCTATATGATCGTATCAGAGAGCGTCAGTATGACGACCCTCATTTGCTTGTCCTCAAGGACACCGTTCAGCACGGTGATGCCAAGGAGGTCACTATTGGGGATGACGGTGTGTTACGGATGTAGGGCAGGCTGCGTGTGCTTAATGTAGATGGTTTGCATGATTTGATTCATTAGGAGGCCCACAATTTGCGGTACTCCATTCATCCCGGTGCCACCAAAATGTATCAGGACTTGAGGTAGCACTATTGGTGGAGGAGATTGAAGAAGGACATAGTGGAGTATGTAGCTTGGTTACCTAAATTGTCAACAAGTGAAGTATGAGCATCAGCGGCCAGGTGGATTGCTTCAGAGGCTAAAGATTCCAGACTGGAAATGGGAGCAGATTACTATGAATTTTGTTTTTAGGCTCCACAGACTCAAAGGAAGTTCGATGCAGTATGGGTGATTGTGGATACATTGAATCGTCGGCTCATTTCATTCCAGTGGTGACTACTTATTCTTCAGAGTAGCCGGCTTAGGCCTATATTCGCGAGATCGTCAGGCTTCATGGTGGGCCGGTATCTGTCATCTCTGACCGGGGTACCCAGTTTACATCGCAGTTTTGGAAGGCCATACAACGTGAGTTAGGCACGCGAGTTGAGTTGAGCACAACATTATACCCGCAGACGGACAAATAGTTTGACCGCACTATTTAGATATTGGAGGATATGCTTCGTGCATGTGTGATGGAGTTTGGGGGTTCTTCGGATCAGTTCTTGCCGCTTGCGGAGTTTGCCTACAACAATAGTTACCAGTCGAGCATTCAGATGGCTCCGTATGAGGCCTTGTATAATAGGCAGTGTCGGTCTCCAGTGGGTTGGTTCGAGCCGGTGAGGCTAGGCTATTTGATACGGATTTGGTTAAGGATGCTTTAGAAAAGGTTAAATTGATTCAAGATCGGCTTTGCACATCCCAATCTAGACAGAAGAGTTATGCGGATCGGAGGGTTCGCGACGTTGCATTCATGGTTGGGGAGCGGGTGGGTTTCATCCATGACGGGTGTTATGAGGTTCGGGAAGAAGGGCAAGTTGAGCCCTAGGTATATCGGACCTTTTGAGATTCTTGAGAGGATTGGAGAGGTGGCCTAAAAGCTTGCACTGCCACCTAGTCTAGCTGCAGTTCATCCAGTATTCCATATTTCTATACTCTGGACGTATCATGGTGATCCGTCTTATGTGTTGGATTTCAGCTCACTCCAGTTGGACAAGGATTTGTCTTATGTTGAGAAGCCGGTGGCCATTTTGGACAGGCAGGTCCGAAAGTTGAGGTCGAAGAATATTGCTTCAGTGAAGGTTCAGTGGAGGGGTCAATCAGTCGAGGAGGCGGCTTGGGAGACCAAGCATGATATGCGTAGCCGTTATCTTCATCCTTTCACCACTTCAGGTATGTCTCTATACTCGTTCGAGGACGAACATTTGTTTAAAGAGGGGGAGGTGTAACGACCCGGCCACTCGTTTTGAGTGTTTTAGCCCCGATCCCCTATTTATTTCCTCCTCTATGTTATATTGTGCTCATGTGACTTACCGGGGTGTTTGGTTTTGGTTTCGGGAGAGTTTCGGAGTGAAATCGGACACATAGTCCCTAAGTTAGAGGGACACATAGTCCCTAAGTTAGAGGTTTAAGTTGTAAGGGTTTACTGTAGTTTGACTTTTGAGTAGATAACTACGAAAAGGAATTTTGACGGTGCCAATAGCTTGATATGGTGATTTTAGATTTAGGAGCATGTTCGGATGTTGATTTGGAAGTTTATAGGTCGTTTCGGCGTAAATTGGTGAAAGTTGAAAAGTTGAAGGTTTGGAAGATTAGAAAGTTTGACCGGGAGTTGACTTTATTAATATCGAGGTCGATTTTTAATTTCGGAAGTTGGAATAGGTTCGTCATGTCAATTATGACTTGTGTGCAAAATTTGAAATCAATTAGAGTTGTTTTGGTATGTATCGGCATTAGTTTTGAAATTCGAAAGTTCATAAATTCATTAGGCTTGAATCGATGCGCGATTCGCAGTTCTAGTATTGATTGACAATTTGACGCTTCGAGTGTGTTCATATGATGTTATAAGGCTTGTTGGTATGTTGGTCTCGGGGGCCTCGGGTGTGATTCCGGGTGAATCCGGAACCAATTAGACTTAGTCTCTATTGCTGAAGTTGCTGGTTTTCTAGAGGTCTGGTTTCCTTCTACGCGTTCACGAAGGTTTTCCCGCGTTCGCGTAGAGTCTTCAGGGGTTGCTGGAATTATACCCTTCACGTTCGTGAAGGTGAGGACGTGATCGCGATGTTCACTGAGTTTGGTCATCACGAACGCGTAAGGTTAATCATGTTCACATATAAGAAAGGCGAGGCTAGGGTTGAGGCAGGTTTGTGCTACGTGTTCGCTTGACTTGGGACGCGGTCGCGTAGGAGGAGGCATCTTGATCACCGCGTTCACGACCTGTGGAGTGTGTTCGCGTAGGAAACTTTTTTGAGGGCAGCATTTTTGTTCTTTGCAGTCACGAGGGACTTTGCGTGATCGCGAAGGGGAATCACTAGGAAGCAGAATTTAAGTTTCAAAACGTGGGTTTCATTTCATTTTTCATAATTTGGACCTAGAGAGCTCGGTGTGAGACGATTTTATGAGGGTTTTCCAAGGTAATTTTTAGGGTAAGTGATCCTAACCCCGATTGAACTATATTTCATGAATCTATTACTATTTTAGATATCTAATTAGGAGTTTGAGTTGGAAATTTGGCAAAAAATTGTAAAAACTTCCTAAACTAAATTTTTTGGTTTTGAAAGGCGATTTGAGGTCGAATTTGAGTAATTCTTATATGGTTGGACTTGTTATCAAATGAGTGTCCAAATTTTGTAATTTTGGTCAGGTTCCGAGACGCGGACCCCAATTCACTTTTTGAGTTGACTTTTTATTTCTTTGCAAAGATCGTAACTTTATTATTCGAATTAGTTTCCTATAGTTGATATTTATGGTATAACGTTGTTTTGGCTAGATTTAAGCCGTTCGGAGTTGGTTAATCGAGGGAAAGGCCTACTAGTGGATTGAGTTAGCATGTTTTGAGGTAAGTATCCTACCTAACTTTGTATGGAGGAATTACCCCTTAGGATTGGTGTTGTGTTGTGATCATTGTGGTGTATGGAAGCCGTGTACTCAAGATGACGAGTGTGTACACGGGCTAAAAGTGAAAATTTACCAGTTTTAGTTATGTGGATTCCTTTCATGCCTTAATTGAGTTATCTCAACATGTTATATCCATTATTATTAGTCTAATTTCAGATGTCTACTATCTTATCTCTTGCTTGCTAATTACTCTACATATTTAGTTGAGGTTCTTGTTTCTTTATTTCCATATTCATTATTTAACCATTGAACTCTTTACTTGAAGTTGTTATTCTTGGAATATCTTGTTGTTGAAATTGGTATTGAGTTATAAAGGTTGTGATTCTCATTGAGGAAAAATGTTAAGTTGTGAAATATTATTCTTGTTGAGTTATTCTCTACCGGTTATTATTGTTGAGACTCTTGTGTACACTGTGGTTGAGTCATGGGCTAATTATTGTAAAAACATCGTTGTTCTTGGTTTCTTTAGCAAGTTATGATATTGGGCACTTGAGGTGTGATTTGTGATACGTTGTGATATTGATACGCATGCGAGTGGTATAAGATTTTGAAGTTGAAATGCACGTGGTGAGATAAGGTAGGCTTGATATGTGTGGCTAGTAAAGGAACTACTAGAAGCCACGCAGTGTGATAAGATGGGCTAAAATGCTAAATGCTATTTCGGAAAAATAATTTTCAAAACAAAATACAAGGCTCCCGCTTCCGTGATGATATAAGGAAAGATTGTGAATTGATTTGTGATTTGAGACGACGAGGAGGTACCTCGGTAGTGACTCTTGTTGATACCTTCTATTTCTTCACTTGTGTATTCGTTATTTTTTTCCGTGTCATAGTATCCCTTGTTTTCCTCTATGAAGTATTATTTGCCTTAGTTCAGTTTAGCTATTCTTGGTGTACTTCTTTAATTGTCTCATTTCTATTGCTATCATTGTTTCACTGTTATACACTTATTCAGTTTCTTATTTATTCTAGTAGGGCCTTGACCTGACCTCGTCACTACTCTACCGAGGTTAGGCTTCGCACTTACTAGGTACTATTGTGGTATACTCATGCTACGCTTCTGCACATCTTTTTGTGCAGATCCAGGTATCTCCTACCAGTCTAGGCACTAGCGAGAGTTCAGTTTCGGAGACTTCAAGGTATACCTGTCGGTGTCCGCAGGCCTCGGAGTCCCTCTCTACCTAGATTACTTTATCACCTTTTATTAGACACTGATGTATAGAGATATTCAGTATCACTTCATAGAGCTTGTGACTTGTATCTCGCCAGTTTTGGGCAATTATATATATGCTGAGCTGTGCAAATTTTCTTTCTATTAGCTGTTGAATTTTGAGACTTTAATTATTATTTCAATTATTTCTGCATGAATGTTAGGCTTACCTAATTTTAAAGACTAGGTGTCATCACGACATCCTACAGAGGGAAATTGGGTCGTCACATGAACCTCATATCTTCGGGATAAAATCCAAATACTTCTTAAGGATAAAATCTACCGACTTTGAAAAAAGTTGAATAAGTTTTAAATAGCACCTTCAAAATTGATTACCTGGTGCAAATTCTACCTCTCGAGAAGTCCCTTCTTGTGACCTCTGTTTGTTCCCACTTGTGTTTCACTTCTATGTTGGGCTTCTTGTCCATTGAGATGTGAGATGCATGGTGATGTACGTCTCGTATCAAATTGGGATTCTATCATCAAATCTTTTCCAAACCAAGTAATTAGGCAAAAATTTGTTAGTCTTGAGATATTCAATAAGTCGAACTCCCATGAAATGTCTAAGAATAAATGGTGCCATATTTGAGGAATTGTCTGTCTAAAAGAAACACACGATTATGCCTTATTCTTGTAGGAAAAAAGAAAAGGAGAGAGAGAGAGAGTCCATTTAGAACTAGAAGACCCCTCCCCCCTCCTC
>MCJB01052686.1:1309-27120 GCA_002018475.1 Nicotiana obtusifolia | reverse complement strand
AATGAATATGACCATTCAACAGTATGGACCAAGCAATATATGTACATACATGGTCAAATGATGAAACTGGAAGCATGGCATCCTGCCTTCAAGCCCAATGAAGACTCACCAATTGTGCCTATATGGATTGTAATTCCTGAGCTGCCATGGCACCTCTACTACATGGAGATTCTGACTCAACTGCTATCTCCTATTGGCAAAGCTTTATTCCTAGATCTTGCCTCCTTTCAGAAAACCAGAGGCAGTGTGGTTAAGGTCAAAATGCAAATAGACCTTACCAAGGATAGGCCGACTCATGTGTGGTTAGGATATGACGAGGATGTCAATGGCGATGGCCAATGGTTGGAGGTTCAGTATGGAAATGTTCCTGATTACTGTAAAAGGTGCAGACATAAGGGACACTCAATACATGCCTGCCAAGCTAAGCTGAAAAAACCAAATGATCCTGATGCTCAAAATCTTGAGACTGGCTCTTCCAGCATGAAGGATCCTGTGACTGATAAGGTGGACAGTCCAATTCCAGTAACTACTACAGATAGACAGCAGCAGCGACAGCAGCAGCAGCAGCAGCAAGGTTACACAGTCAATTCAGTAATCCTGCAGACAGTAACACCTACAGCAGCAAAGCAGCAACAATACCAATACTATGAAAGCACTCCAACAAAACATAATAATAGGCAGCAACATCACACCAGCAGTTCACTGGATCTGCAGCAGCAGCAGCAGAAACTCTGCATAGGCAGTCCATTTCTCACAAATGCAGAGCAGCAGTTGCAGCAGCATCAAACAGATAGTTCTAAGGAAACAGAGGAACATCATCAGAATTTTAAACATCATATGTCAAGAATTGCTCTTCCAAACGATGAATGGCAAACACAGAAGAGTAAGAACTCCAAAGGTAACCACCAAACAAACAAGAAGCAGCAACAATTCTACTTAGCAAATCAAAATGCAGCACATTACGATGTAGCTTTCAACCACGATTTTAGAAATGGCACACAGTCAGCCCCAGAAGAGCTGGAAAAGGGGCAGCAACAAGAGGAATCTCGAACAAACAGTCGAATGGATGGACAACAGCAGCAACTTAGCACAGGATGCCCTATGCTAGCAATAACAAACAAAAAAACCGGCCAGCCTGAGAACCCCCACAGAAACAGTCCAGTGCTCACTCAACATTCACAAACAGTCAAAGAGCACCTGCGCACGCCAGTTCACACAGTTCCAGTGACTAAGGCAGTAGGACAGCAGCAACTTCAGCAACACTGTATGACCAACACAGTGATATCTCCAGAGGACAGATTGCTTCTGGATGCTGTGGTATTTTCGAATCCTCTACAGATTAACGTGGAGGCTTTGTCTGTAATACCAACAGCTGGGATGCAGCAGCAATCAAAAAATGGACAGCAGCAACAGGAGTCTCGAATAAGCAGTCGAAAGGATGTACAACAGCAGCAGCAACATAAGCAGCCCAGTGTTATCGAAGTCAGTGACAACCATAAAATGTGGGCAGCATCAGTCTGGGAAAAAGAACACTGCCAAGAAGAGGAATGAAACTTTGTCAATGCTTGCACAAAAACTAGCTCGTCAACAGTTAGAGCTCAACTTACGTGCTGAGATTTATGATGAAAATGAGGAAGATGAATTGCTTGTACAGCCTAACACTGTTGAACAACAACGTAACATATCTCGCACAAGCAGTCCAATAGGTGAACAGCAGCAGCAGGCACTGACCTCAACAAAACCAGAGCACACAAAGGCGATGACAATCGCAATATTGGGGCAGCAACAACATCCAGTCAAGGAAACATCACTTGATAGTGATGGAAAAGGTTCCGATGAGGAAAACATTAGGCATCTCCCAATGAGAGCTGCGAAACAAAAACAGATCNAAGACCAATCGACATCGTCGTCTGAATCATCATTCTCCATTTCCCATGACAAGTAGTTCTTATGTTTCTGAATTCCATTAACTTTGTCCACTAGTGTTAGTAACATTTGATGATTCAGCACTTCATAGTCTCTGCAAAATGTTTGCACAATAAGAAGATACGTCGATTTTTTATGAAAATTTGTTATGCTAAAATGAAGTTTTAAGTTTCTTGTTCTGTTGTTTGTACCTGTATGTCCAAATGGAATATAGAAGTTGGCATGACGCGAGTATCACAAATAGAGACCTAACTATGCTCACAGTCCAAGCTTGATCATCGATTTCATTTGTTCCATATCGAAGTATGGCTACTTCAATCAAGAATGTGAGGCATAATCCTACAACAAACCAGAAATGACAAAGCAGTAATGAGCACGAGAGGATTTAGAAGAACAGAATATATTTTGGCAAAAGAAAAAGGTGATACTTACCTATGTAAAGCCTAGGTCTCACATTGTAAGTCTGCTTCGTGCTAGTGAACATGTAGAGAAGAAAGATTGACAACGAATAGAGCAAGAAAGCTTTGATCAATCTTGATTCAAGAAGCATGGCGTTGTGCAAGGCGAACAGTTTGTCTATGGCAAGGAACATGCTTGCTTGTTTAGACTCAAAGGTTTCCTGCTGACACAATTAATGAAATTCAAGAACCAGTTAATAGAAATCTAAGAGAATGGTGCCGTGCTAAGTTAAAGTTACTTTCTTTAATATGAGAAATTAACAAACCTGAGCAGCTAATATTGTTTTTGATTTCTCAACTAGATGATCATGTGTTTGTTGGAGTTGTTTTTGCCGTCTAAGCAGCTCCTCTTGTTGCTCGTGCCCGAATTGAGCCAACTGTTGCAGAGTCCCCCTGTAAAAGTTTATAGATATTACTGTACATCAGCCTACAAATTTGGCCAACAACAAGTATCCTACATATCAACAGTGACATAAAAGGGCAGCCTGGAATACGAAGCATCCGGCATTCACGCAGGATACAGGGAAGGGTCGCACCCCAAGGGGTCAGATGTAAGCAGCCTACCCCGAGACAAGCATCAGTAGCTGATTACACGACTCAAACCCGTGGCCTATAGATCACGCGGAAACAACTTTATCATTGCTCCAAGGTTCCCCTTCTCAAAAACATTGAGTATATAACTTGCTATAACCAGTTAAATTGCACTGACAACGTAAATAGTGTATAAATAAGAATTGCACAAGTTACCGTCGATGGTTTTACCTGCTCTCTTCCATTGCTTGAGACTGAGTTTTAGTGAGAAGTTCAAGGCCAATAATAGCTTCAGATTGTCCATCCAAAGTTTGTTTCTGTTTATCCAAAGCTTGGCCAGCAATATTCCCGATATCATCAGCTTTAGTCTGTAATTTCTCCATCCTAGAACTCATTTCATCCCCAACTTTCACAATCTTATTCTCAATTTCCTCAGTTCCATTAACTAATCTATCAATCCCATGGTCTAAACTAGTATAAGATTCAAGAACAATTGCCATGTTTTCCTGCAAAGCCTCCTTCATTATCGCCTGCCCTTCGCTCAACTCTAACTGTGAAGCTGCTATTCCTTTCGATTGCTCCAAAATTTCTTCTGACTGCCTTGACACAGAGTTTACACTGTCCTCAATATTCTTGGAAGTCTCTGCTACTCGTTGAGTTCGAACATCAATCGAGGCTAAAGATTCTTGTACATTTTTCGAGTTTTCTAACAGCAATTCCCCTACTTGTAACATGTTATCTAGTTTTTCCTCAGCAAATTCAGCAGAAATTTGCAAATTGTTCACCAAATTCTCTATTGAAAACTTCCATGCATCCATCATGAAATTATTGAAAAAGCATAAGACCTCAATATTAACTTTCACTAAAGCAAAAAAGGAGAAGATATTCAAGGTGAAAAAAAGAAGGGGAGCCTCGGCGTGAAGGCAAAACGGTCAATCACCTTGTGATAGATAAATTAGTAAATTAACTTCACACTAATATATTGTATAATATAATAATATATTATTATATATGTAAATATAAATATATATAATATTATATAATATATAATATAATATAATACAATATAATATAATATTTTATATATATATATATATATATATATATATATATATATATATATGTTTTCTCAATTACACTTTTTTTGTTATTGTTATAGAAACGTGTATTTAAATCTTTGAACAATTTTTTTTTTTTTGAAGTAATGTTTGGTCGAAGGCAAAACGGTCAATCAGTTTGTGATGGATAAATGACACAACCCAAAAATCTAACTAGTCGTGATGGCATCTAACCCAACCCGTTAGGTAAGTTGATTTACAACTGACCAATTCCAATGAAATTATTAAGACAATTAAATTAAAAAAAATATCTAAAACTAATATATTCCCTAAGGATTGTTAATACAAATCATGAGCTTCTAAAATTAGAGTTTAGAAAGCTGGTATGAAATAAATACATTATCTGTTCCAAATGTGCATAAACAGATTGTTATGAATCTAAGGCTACCATGAACAAGAGGCAGCTACGCACGGAACGCAGGTACATCTTCAGATCCAGCTCCCGCCTATCTCAGCAACGTCAGCAGCCAACATCTTCACGCAAGTTGCAGAAGTATAGTATGAGTACAACCGACCCCATGTACTCAATAAGTAACAAACTTAACCTTACATTGAAAAATGTGACGAGCTGGAACAAAGGTGGGGTCCAACCCCAATAGCCAACAACAGTTCGTAACAATGTAAAGCAAGTAATAAAAGAAGTAATTCTGAGATGAAATGCTCATCTTATTCATAGTTTCTCGAAAAAAAATAGTTCCGCTTTTCAAGTATATCAGTGAAAATCCAAATATTTTACCGAAATTGTCGAAAATATGAGTATGTTTGAAAATAGTAATTATTACATAAAATCCTTCCAATAATAAATAAGATATTCCATTTTTCTTTTCAGATAGCTAGTGTAACATATATCACTATGCTCATATGTCAATATGTGTGAGAAGTCATGAATGATGTGATACCGTACAACATGAGGAAAAATACATCTCTATGCCTATATGTCATATGTGCATGTCAATGCAATGCATCTTAGAGATGAACTCATGTACTCACACTCTCAGAGTACTCAATCTCTCTGTCTCACACTTTCTACTCATCATGCTCAATCACTCGACATTCTCAGTCACTCAGTACTGTATATGGCCAATCCAGCCCAAGGAAGATCCATCCCGAATATATATATAGCAACTGTCAGTCAGTCACTTAGTACAGTATAAGGCCAATCCAGCCCGGGGAAGATCCATCCCCAAATATAAATCAACCGCGTTCCCTGGGGTTGTGTGCAGACTTTGAAGGGGCTCCTTCAGCCCAAGCGATATATCAAGCCAATCATGGCATAAATCGCTATAACTTGTTGCGGCGTGCAGCCTAATCCCATAATATAATCAATATAACATGCTGCGTCGTGCAGCCTGATATCATTCACACTCAGGCCCATCTTTCTAGTCTCTTGGGCTCACAATGCCATAAAACTAGCTCCAAAATGATGATATGATGTGTCAATAGATAGAAACAGAGACTGAGATATGATATGGAATCAATGAACATGACTGAGTATGAAATTTGCAAATTAAATAAGTAATTCAACAGCAATATGACCTCGGCGGGTCCCAACAAAATAAGCATGAAGCCTAGACATAGTTTCTAGCATGGGTCACAGCTCAATAGCTCTAGTACATAAAGATTTCATGGTTACAGATAAGATAAGGCAGCTACACAGTACCACTTGAATAACGGAGTCACAATTCACACGGTGCATGCCTACACGCCCGTCACCTAGCATGTATGTCACCTCAACACCAAACACATAGAACGTAATTCGGGGTTTCATACCCTCAGCACCAAGTTTAGAAGTGTTACTTACCTTGAACTAGCAAATTCTAATACTGAGCAAGCCAAGCGACGCTCCAAAATTCCATTACGCTCGAACCGACCTCCGAACGGCTCAAGACTAGCCAAAACCAACTCAAGCACATCAAATAATGCCAAAGGAAACAAACCCAATCGATAAAGGTCGAATCTTTAATCAAAAGGCCAAAATCGACAAAAACCTCAAAACCCAGGCCCGTACCTCGAAACCTGACAAAACTCATAAAATCCGACAATTCATTAAATTACGAGTCCAACCATACTAGTTTCACTTAAATCCGACTCCAAATCGATGCTCAAAACTAGAAAATTCACATTATGAAACTTTAGGCTAAAACCCCCCAATTTCTCTTATGGAACCCTCAATCAAATGCCGAAAATGAAGTCAGATTCATGATATAAATTTAAAAATTAGTAGAGAACACTTATCCCAGCCCACATGGTGAAAATTGCTTCAAGAATCGCCTCAATCCGAGCTCCATAGCTCCCGAAATGTAAAAATGGTCGAAACCCCCGAAATAGAGTACTTTATAATCTGCCCAGGTATTCCTCTTACGCGCACAAGGCTCCACTAACGCGAAGAACAAACCAGCAACCTCCTGAAAATACACTATGCGATCGCAAATGTACTCATGCGAATGTGAAGCACACAGGCGACCCAGCAACCAGAATGTGTCCAGTGTTGCGCGAACGCGTTGAAGAAACGTCCAACTCCTGCTCTTAGCTCAAATCTACGCGAACGCGACACCCTCTATGCGAACACGTACAGTTTTCAACACCAATCATCACGACCACGGATAAGAAACAGCCCAGCTCCATTTTCTCTTTACGCGATTGCATTTACTAATCCGTGATCGCGAAGAACAATCCATGCACCAGAAACCAGAACACACCAGCAAGGCCAAAATGGAGGGAAATGATCCGAAACACGCCCGTAACTCATCCGAGCTGCTCGGGACCCCGTTAAAATATACCAATAAGTCCCATAATATAACACGGACCTACTTGAGGCCTCAAATCACACATAACAATATCAAAACGACGAATCGCACCTCAAACCAAAATCTATGAACTTTGATCTTTCAATTTTCAAAATTCGCGCCGAAACATATCAAATCAATCCCGAATGAACCCAAATTTTGCACACAAGTCCAATCACATAACGAAACTATTCCAATTCCCAGAACCACAATCCGTGTTCGATATCCTCAAAGTCAACTTCCGGTCAAACTTATGAACTTTTCAAACCTTCAAATTTCCAACTTTCACCAATTTGTGCCGAGACCTTATAGAAACATCCAAATGCAAATCCGGGCATACGCCCGAGTCCAAAATCACCATCCTGACCTAACGGAACCTTCAAAACTCCGCTCCAGGGTCAAAGTCACAAAAAGTCAAACTTGATCAACTCTTCCAACTTAAAGCTTTCACAATCATTCTGCCAAATCGATTTCGAATAACCTAAAAAACCTAAACCAACGATTCACATAAGTCATAATACATTATACGATGCTGCTCAAGACTTCAAATAGCTGAATGAAATGCAAATGCTCAAAACGACCTTTCGGGTCGTTACATCCTCCCCCACTTAAACATGCGTTCGTCCTAGACGTGCCAATAGTTGTTCTTAAGCTGTCAGATCACCGTATAACCTTACCATGCACATCCCCGGGGGTGATCCCACGTCACCCTATTCCATATAGGCCCGATGACACAACCTACTGAAGTTCATTAATTCAATCTTAGCCCATATACCTTAGAATCCAATTTCCAACATCCGAAATTTCCTATAAGACCCAAATCTCGCATCTATACACTGTATAAGTCTGAACAAGCTACATTAAGACATAATTGTAACCCAAGACACAATCACATGATATACCACATAACCTTCATACACTGCCGATGATGAAAGAAAGCAGAAACTCGTAATCACTTATCAGATCAAAAAGTCATGGAACTCTCTCTCCTTCGACAAGATCTATAGCCAATTTCTAAGCTGACTTCCGATATTATTCTTCCGTAATCAAATCTGATAGTATCCATTCTAGGCCCAATGACCTCATCTCATCAAACACAGCCACTCTAGTGACTTGCCACACCAATACAGCCTAAAGCCACAACCCATGCAATCCGCGTACCAATAAGCAACAATCTAAATGTACTCCATCATGGAAAATTACTCACACGAGAAAACCATCCTGCAAGTTCAACAAGCACCACTACAATCGCAATGTTATGAACCCATCATACATAGTAGAACCAAGACACACAAATCTGACACGAGGAATCATATCTCAACATAACTTTGTTGCAATGTGTGACCCCACCCAAACACTGGTCTGTATGAAATACCTCGAGCCACCCTGCCCAAAATTAATAGCCACGCGCAATTTGACATCAAATACCCAGGTGCGTGACTATAATCATGGAGAAGCAAACGACACAATGCCACACAAACCCGAAAGAACATAACCAATGCGCAATCAATCATGCATCACCGAAATGCCCATCTCGCTCAAATTCTGCTATAAAGCCCAAATAGAACCGCACCATATGTGCGTATAGCCAACAAATCGCAACCCCTCGTAGCATAGAAGAGTAAGTCACAGAACATATCAGAACACAATCCGACCCGGTGTAGAATACACATCTTTATTGGCCTACCAACAGGCCCGAATCAACTCTGGCCATCCACAAATAGATAAATAACCATCCAAAGGTCCGCAATGACTGAATCATAACACTTACTATCATTTGGCTAGCTCTGGCAACAACTTCACAGTCCACGACCACGAAACAATCTGTATCTGAGAATTCCGAGTCTCCAAATCCATAAACACACAAATCACCTTATCTGATCTCAACTCCCTCGCCTGAATGTCCAACGCATCTCTCATAAACGAACATTCCACGAGGAATACTTCTATAACTTTTCCGTGCCACATAGAAAATCAGAATATCAGCAGTCGCTCACCCAGGCGAGCACCGCAATACTAATGAAGCATCCGTAAGTCAAAACACAATGCGCCTTCTGAAATGCACACCCTTCTCATGCAATACCAAGTAGTAATAGCATTCACCTAGACATCTGAAACCGTCCATGTTATCTAAGAATTCATGACCTTCTCTTCAAAACTGAAATTTGACCTTGCACATGCAAAATCTCAATCCCACAGAACATGCCGCATCTACCATGTCACCACAAAAAAAGCACGAGAATCTCATAATCAACTCTGAGTCACAAGAAAACTACATTCTCAATTATCTATGAACCTTCCATTTGATCTCATCTAGGAGAAAATCACAATATGCAACATGTTACTCACACCAGTAGGAAATATACACCTCGAACCGTGGTAGAAACCATTGAGATCACTTTAAAACCCATTTGCACATAACCAACTCATCAAAACTAAATGTAGGTCGCCAAACCCAAGATTATTGCCACAAAACACCTGTAGGGACTCACCACATCATAAGTACCCAAAGAACCGATCATATCCATTGTCGTGCTGATCCAACCTACTACCAAACTGTCCTATTTCTCCGAGTTTCTTCTAAATTACCCTCAATGTGACACTTCTCCTTGCCAGAACACCTCGATCCTTAACCAAAACTCACCCTACGAGATCCTCATAAAATCACATCGCCCTAAAGTCCATAATCCGTTGAATTATCTCATAAGCACTCCAAAGGACCACAACCAAAACACCTACTCTGAAGAGACCTTATGTGAACCTAGAATTGTTTCCTCCACCTTCCTGATACTGAAATGTATAATCCACAATGATACAGAAATACCGCGAGTCCCGAAACCATCCAATCTAAATCTCATACCCTAGCCATATACAAATCCAGAATAATTCTCAATTGCTACATATAGATCTTGAACCCATTAGAACCTTCTCGAGAATCTTTCACTCTGCTGAACTCTCAGTTGCACCGCCCCAAATAGGCCAAAGAATTTGTGCCCTACTAGCACGACAATACCAAAAGAAGTAATCCACACCTCTAAGCAACTGAGTGAATCCTGCTACATGCACACTACATCCTTTATGAATAACAGCCCAATCATTTAATGATTCATATATACCCATAGAGTGTAATACAACCCATACCCGTAAATTCCTTTACTCGACTCATCCTTGATCTCAACCTCTTTAAGTCATAACTGATTCACCAGTATACCTCAAACCGAGACCAATACAACACATAACCGTGCAATCAACTCGTCGATAGCAGACTCCCCCACTTAGCTCAAAGCCATGGAATAAAACATCTGATAACTTACAATAACCATACCCCATTACTGCCATAATACCGCAGTAAGGTTTAACTAAATCCTTCATAAGCTCATGTAACACAAACCATCTAATACTTTAAATTATCTGCAATTCTCGCATTCACCCTAATAACAGTCAAGCCATTTTCCACAAGCGGTCCAAACTCAAATTGCTACATATATAATTCAGTGGTAAAGGAGAACTCTATTCAAAAACAACATAGGGATCATGCAACCTCAGGACACCCCGCAGGAGATAATCCACCTGCTTAGCCTCAAACTGACACCTCTTTATACCCTTTCACAGCCACATCTACTACGCGATCACTTAATCTTCCTGACACCAACAAGGCATGAGAACCTAGTTCGTTCCACAGTTAAACAACATGAAAGACCCTCCAATACACTCACAACTCGAGACTATACGTCAAATCAAGACAAAAATCAAACACCCAATAGTCCTTTCAACATCTCAAGCAAACTCTACTCATCACATTCAAACCATATGAACACATCTTGCAGTCACATCATACTCATCACATAGCCATCCAGCCACTCATCGAGTCACGAATTCCACTTATAGGGACACTACCGGATGTATAAGTCCAAAAGCACGTGCTCACACAACCTAAATCCCCGTGCTCAAGCTACCATCAATACCTGGCCTCAAGTCCTCCAGACTAGCCCATCAGCAGCACACAGAAATCACATCTCGCATCTCGTTCATGGAATCTCAAGTCATCGATGCACAGCTGTTACCGAGCGCTCACATGCGCATACGAATGCGTGGAAGGAATTTCAAGATTTACGCTTCAAGCTGAATCAATGCCGCACGATAAGGAAAGAAAGATGGGAAGTATACCTTAAAATGCCCTGTAGCCTCTCGAAGATAGGTATGAATGTCATCATACCGATCCGCAAGATTCTACTAGACATTTGCTCATGACTTGTAGAACCTATGAAACTAGAGCTCTGTACCAATTTGTCATGACGCAAAAATCCAACTAGTCAT
The DNA here is from genome assembly GCA_002018475.1 of Nicotiana obtusifolia. NCBI lineage: Eukaryota > Viridiplantae > Streptophyta > Magnoliopsida > Solanales > Solanaceae > Nicotiana > Nicotiana obtusifolia. The sequence continues at coordinate 15,984 of MCJB01052686.1, read as the reverse complement.
GATGGCACCTAACCCAACCCGCCAGGTAAGCCGATTAACAACTGACAAATCTAATTAAATTAATAAGACAAATAAATAAAAGAAAATGTCTAAAACTAAAACATTCTCCAAGACTGGTAGTACCAATCATAAGCTTCTAAGATTAGAGTTTACAAAACTGGTATGAAATAAATACATCATCTGTTCGAAATGTGCATAAACAGATTGTTATAAATCCAAGGCTACCATGAACAAGAGGCAGCTACGACCGGAACGCAGGTACATCTTAAAATCTAGCTCCCCTTGATCTCAGCAACGTCAGCAGCCAACATCTTCACGCAAGGTGCAGAAGTGTAGTAAGAGTACAACCGACCCCATGTACTTAATAAGTAATAAACCTAACCTTAGGTTGAAAGTAGTGACGACCTGGAAGAAAGGTGGGGTCCAACCCCAATAGCCAACAACAGTTCATAACAACGTAAAGCAAGTAATAAAAGAAGTAATTCAGAGATGACATGCTCAACTTATTCATAGTTTCCCGAAAAAATTAGTTCTGCTTTTCAAGTATATCAATGAAAACCTAAATCCTTTACCGAAATCGTCGAAAATATGCGTAAGTTTGATAGCAGTAATTATTCCATAAAATCCTTTCAACAATAAATAAAATGTTCCATTTTTCTTTCCAGATAGCCAGTGTAACATATATCACTATGCCCATATGTCAATATGTGTGAGAAGTCATGAATGACGTGATACCGTACAGCATGAGAAAAATGCATCTCTATGCCTATATGTCATATGTGCATGTCAATGCAATGCATCTTAGAGATGAACTCATGTGCTCACACTCTTAGAGTACTCAATCTCTCAGTCTCACGTTTTTCACTCATCATGCTCAATCACTCGACATGCTCAGTCACTCAGTACTGTATATGGCTAATCTAGCCCAGGGAAGATCCATCACGAATATATACATAGCAAGTGCCAGTCAGTCACTCAGCACTGTATAAGGCCAATCCAGTCCAGGGAAGATCCATCCCCATATATAAATCATCAACCGCGCTCACTGGGGGTGGGTGCAGACTCTTAAGGGGCTCCTTCAGCCCAAGCGCTATATCAAGCCAATCATGGCATAATAAATATAACCTGCTGCGGCATGCATCCCTATCCCATAATATATTCAATATAACATGCTACGTCGTGTAGCCCGATCCCATAATATCACTCACACTCAGGCCCTCGGCCTCACTCAGTCATCAATCTCTCCAGTCTCTCGGGCTCACAATGCTATGAAACTATCCCCAAAATTATGATATGATGTGTCAATAGATAGCAACAGTGATTGAGATATGATATGAAATGAAAGAACATGAAATAAGTATGAAATTTGCAAATTAAACAAGTAATTCTACGGCAATATGACCTCGCTAGGTCCGAACAGAATAAGCATGAAGACTAGACATGATTTCTAGCATGGATCACAGATCAATAGCTCTAGAACGTAAAGATTTCATGGTTATAGATAAGATAAGATAGCTATACAGTACCACAGGAATAACGGATTCACAATTCACACGGTGCACGCCCACACGCTCATCACTTAGCATGTGCGTCACCTCAACAGCAAGCACATAGCACGTAATTCGGGGTTTCATACCCTCAGCATCAAATTTAGAAGTGTTACTCACCTCGAATTACCAAATTCTAATACCGAGTGAGCCAAGCGACGCTCCAAAATGCCATCACGCAGGTACCGACATTAACTCAAGTACATCAAATAGTGCCAAAGGAAACAAACCCAATCGATAAAGGTTGAATCTTTAATCAAATGCCCAAAATCGGCCAAAACATCAAAACCCGGGCCCGTACCTCGGCACCTGATGATACTCATAAAATACGACAACTCATTAAATCACGAGTCCAACCACACTAGTTTCACTCAAATCCGACTCCAAATTGATGCTCAAAACTCGAAAATTCACATTAAGAAACTTTAGGCTAAAACCCCCAATTTCTCTTTTGGAACCCTCAATCAAATGCCGAAAATGAAGATAGATTCATGATATAAATTTAAAAATGAGTAGAGCCACATGGTGAAAATTGCTTTAAGAATCGCCGCAATCCGAGCTCCATAGCTCCCGAAATGTAAAAATGGTCGAAACCCCTGAAATAGAGTACTTTATAATCTGCCCAAGTATTCCTTTTACGCGAACAAGGCTCCACTAACGAGAAGAACAAATTAGCAGCCTACCAACAATACACTACGCCATCGCAAATGTACTCATGCGAACGCGAAGCACACAAGCGACCCAGCAGCCAGAATGCGTTCAGTGTTACGCGAACGCGTTGAAGAAACGTCCAACTCCTGCTCTCAGCTCAACCCTACGCGAATGCGACATCCTCTATGCAAACGCGCACAGTCTTCAACACCAATCTACACGATCGCGTCTAGCCAATCACGATCGCGGATAAGAAACAGCCCAGCTCCGTTTTCTCTTTATGCGATTGCATCTACTAATCCGTGATCGCGAAGAACAATCCATGCACCAGAAACCAGAACACATCAGCAAGGCCAAAATGGAGGGAAATTATCCTAAACACGCCCGTAACTCATCCGAGCCGCTCGGGACCCTATCCAAGTATACCAACAAGACCAATATCATAACACAGACCTACTCGAGGCCTCAAATCACACATAACAACATTAAAACCACGAATAACACTTCAAACCAAAATCTATGAACCTTGAACTTTCAATTTCCAAAACTCGCGCCGAAACATATCAAATCAACCCGGAATGAACCCAAATTTTGCACACAAGTCCAAATAACATAACGAAACTATTCCAATTCCCAGAACCACAATCCGAATTCGATATCCTCAAAGTCAACTTCCGGTCAATCTTACGAACTTTACAAACCTTCAAATTTCCAACTTTCGCCAATTTGTGCCGCAATCTTATAGAAACATCCAAATACAAATCCGGACATACGCCCGAGTGAAAAATCACCATCCGGACCTAACGGAACCATCAAAATTCCGTTCCGGGGCCAAAGTCACAAATAGCCGAACTTGGTCAGCTCTTCCAACTCAAAGCTTCCACAATGAAATTCATTCTTCCATATCGATTCTACATAACCTGAAAAACCAAAACCGACGATTAACATAAGTAATAATACATCATATGATGCTGCTCAAGACTTCAAATAGCTGAACGAAATACAAATTATAAAAACGACCGGTCGAGTCATTACAATAAATTAGTAAATTAACTTCACACTAAGGGGCTTCCAATTTTTTTTATGTGCGTGTGTGTGTATAAATAATATTATATAATATAATATAATAATATAATTTTATATATATATATATACATACACGTTGAAAACATTCCAGCAGATAGTATGTAATACTCTTATCAAAACGAGCACTATACTCTTTCTTAGTTTAGGGCAGAAACATACTCAAGGAACGCAAAGCTTTTATATATATGTGTATGTATATATATATAAATATATATATATATATATATAATATAATATAATATAATATATATGAGATTTGCAGTCTTACAATTGAACGAGATTAAAAAACTCCTAAAATCATGGAAAAAATAATTTAATAAAAAAGCAGTCTTCTTTACAGATTTATGGACACCATCCAAATCAATTTTGGAGTAGGAAAAGGCATATAGTTAGTCTTCCTTATGAAGAAGACTTTTCGGAGGATAATATTCCTACTAAAGTTAGACTTTGCCAAATGAATTCTGAATATTTGGAATTATGCAGAAAAGAAATTGATTCTTTGTTGCAGAAAAGTCTTATAAGGCCTTCAAGGTGTGAATGGTCTTATACTGCTTTTTATGTTAATAAACATTCTGAACAGGAACGAGGAGTTCCAATGTTAGTTATTAATTATAAACCCCTTAATAAAGCTTTAAAGTGGATAAGATATCAAATCCCTAATAAAAAAGAATTATTGGATAGATTACATGATGCCATAAATTTGGTTATTGGCAAATTCAGATGTCTGAGTTAGATAGATATAAATATGCTTTCAATGTCCCAATGGGCCAATATGAATGAAATGTTATGCCATTTGGTTTAAAAAATGCCCCTTCTGAATTTCTGAAAATTATGAATGATATTTTCATGCCTTATACAAATTGTATAATTGTTTATATTGATGATATTTTAGTATTTTCAAAAAAATATTGAGATTCATTTAAACATTTGGATCATTTTAGAAAAATCATAATTCAAAATGGTTTAGTCATCTCTAAACCAAAGGTGGCCCTTTTCCAGACTAATATAAGATTCTTAGGTCATAATATTCAGAATGGAAGAGTAGCTCTGATCCAAATGAGCATTGAATTTGCATCCAAATTCCCTGATGTGATAACTGATAAAACTCAACTCCGAAGGTTTTTAGGAAGCCTTAATTATATTTCTCCTTTCATAAAGGACCTAGCTAAGGATACTTCAATTTTTTATGAAAGATTGAAGAAAAATCTGAAAGCCTGGACTACAGCAGTCAGGCTAATTAAGCAGAAGGTTAATAACCTTTCATGTCTTACACTTGCTAATCCAAATTGGGCAAAAATAGTTAAAACTGATGCCTCAGAGATTGAATTTGGTGGAATATTAAAATAATGTTCTCCGACTAATAAGCAAGTATATCTTGTTCAATTCTATTCGGGAAAATAAAATAATTCCCAAAAGAATTATGCTACTGTGGCTAAGGAAATCCTAGCTATAGTAAAATATATATTAAAATTTCAGATTGATTTATATAATCAGACACTTTTAATAAAAGCTGACTTCCAAGCAGCAAGATTTATCTTTAAAGATTGTAAACATGATGTTTCTAAATAGATGTTTGTAAGATGGCAAGCCTTGTTATCTCCATTTGATTTTGAGATTATTTATAAAAAAAAAAAAAAGGGACAGATAATAGTCTCCCTGACTTTCTTACTAGAGAATTTTGGAGTTAATAACTCTTTTAATCTTTTGACAAATTATGAGACGTGCATATAGGCCTCCTCGTGGGAGGGGACGAGGAAGAAAACTGGAATCTTCCTATGGCAGAGGAAATATCCTAGCCTAGATAGGAAATCAGCAGCTAATTCTGCCAATATCGCTGAAACATTAGGTCTTAATACAGACCACCCAATGTACAAAGAATTTTTGGATTTTATGAAATCCAAACAAGGCACATACAACAATCCTCCATCATATTTCTCAGCATTAGCAGATGATAACCATGATAACATTGAGGTTTATAACCAGAAAGGGCAAAAAGAGTGAATAATTCTTTTAGAACAGTCCGACCTGAAATGGAAGGATAACCGCTGGTAAATCATGACCAGGTATTTTGATGCAACATCATATGCTACCATTGCTGATAAATACAAGATGAATTATGAGCTAATCCTTTCATCTACTGGTTCAGCTGAAATTCAACATTTTTATCCAGCTAATACAAAGAGAATTTATAATTTCTCTAAGATTATTATAAAGAAGATAATAGCCTCAGATGAATGGGAAATTAGCACATTAAAGGAAAGAGAATATACTCATCCAAAACAGAAAGTGTCGGTACTGGGATTATAGCGAAAGTTTTTATAAAACTTTCTTATATGAGAATCCTAATAGGAAACACTCTTGGTTCATAAAATTATGTTCAAGTTTGTTTGAGCAACAGATACCAAATTGGTTCTGTAAATGGTGGATATCATATGGTCCATCTTTGAAATACTACTGCCAATTTTTAAGAGTTTATTATACTCAATGGGTAGATATATTTTTCAAAATTATTGAATTACAAAAAGATAATATCTTTTTTGATGGCATAGCAACAATGTATTTTTTCATAGAATTCTCTGGATTATGAAATGGGATGTAGTGGTCAGTCAAACCAGGGAAGAATTCCCAAGCTTAAACAGAGTTTTTTATACAAAATTCTGAAGCAAAGTACTTCAATCAGACCAAACAGGAAAAATTCATGGTCAAGAGATTATTGAAGAAATTAAAGAGAAGATTGAAGCTTATAGCACACAAGAAAAAACGACCAATGTCGAAATGGAAAAATTGAATCCATTCTAGCAAGTTACTAGACGACTTCAAATGAAATCTCTAAAAGTGAAATTATTGCTTCCTATTTTGAAGAAATAAAAAGAGATCTAGTAAGAAATTTCGAAGCTAAAAAGTCAGATGATGTTTCAATGGCTTCAATAGGAAACACTACAGATGAAGAAACTTGTTTGGCAGGAGAAGCCCAAGAAAGCTAACAAGAACAGGTTAATTTAGATGAAATTGAAGAATTCCTGAAGAAAATGAAGGAAAGAGTGGAAGAATCTTCTGTCAGAAATGATAAAGGAAAAGGAAAAGCCTGAAAAAAGACACTAAAGGCCCCACCATTGAATAATTGGGGCAGTACAGCCGAAAAACTTTAATAAAGTATCTGACTCCACCATGAGAGATTGTCAGGAATCTACTTTTATAAAGTAATTTTTCCGTTTCAATTTTAGCTTTTTCTTTGTCGGCCATGATGTAATTATTTTGTCGGTCATTTTACTATTTAATTTTTATTTGTTTTAGTCCGATCCATTATATAAGGATCTCAACTCGTTAGAAAGACATAAGCTTTTCTGGAGCCAGACCTTAGGAACTCTCTCTCTCTCTCTCTCTCTCTCTTTGTAAAAACATCTTCTCTTTGTTCAGTTAATATTGGAAATAAAATCAGAAAAGGTCACTTGGCCACAACCTCAGTAGTCTCGGGTACTTTTTAATTATTTTAGTTTTTTAATATATCATAGATAATTATTTAGCCTAATGATAGGCTAAATACTGAAGTGTTGAGCTTATGCATACTAGGCTATTCTTAAGTATGTCTTGGTATTGATTTTACATTGTACAACTGACGGTTCTAAGGTTGAGACTATAGAGCCCGGGTTGTTCATAGTCCAGGCAGTAAACCCCGGTTATGGCAGCATAACCGGTGGTCCTCAAGAACCCGTATTAGCTAGGTGAGCGTGTTGAAGGGTTAAGAAGAGGACCGTGGTTTAGGGTTTACTTGATAGGACTGTAGCTTGACAAGGCTGGTGTCTCTATAAAAGGTTCCCTATAGCTCTGCTGAAGCGATCTGATTTGAAATGGTATCAGAGCCATATGAAAGGATAGAAATAGGTGCTAAGTTCAACACAATTTTCTCTAATGAATATCATTACAAAGCAAACTACTGCTAAAAATAGTAGGAAGGAAGAATATGATATGCCTCAATAATTATATGTTCTTAATAAATGGACGATTCCTAGAATCCAACCTAAGGTTATACACCAACTAGGTACCTTTGAAAAATTAGGTTTAAAACAAGTAGTTGAAACTACTGAAGAGACTATCACAGTAGATAATGATCATGCTACTTTTAGATTATTATCTGAAAATGATTTAGCCCCTTATAGGGAAACCCATAAATTTTTGCATATTGGCTTAATACAAGTTGCCTTCAAGCCACTTATGTTAAGAGGCTTACCTGAAAGCTTCATAGCAGCTCTTAGAGATGGCAGAATCCAAAACTGAAAAAAGTCCCTTATAGGGACAGTACAAACCAGTTTGGCCTACGGCCCTGTATATTTTAATGCTTATCCTAACTTGTAGATTTCTTTAAGTGATAAAAACTCTTTAAATGCTCTAATATTAAGTATTAAACTTTATGGTTATGATTATATCCAGGAACAGAAGTTATATATATCTGTTACAGGATTTATTATAAGCCTTTATATACTTTAAACCCTATGTGCAAAATTATGGATTTAAAAAATGAAACTATTCTAACAGAAACTAATTTGGTAAGTCTAAAGTTACTACAAAAAGACTTATTAAGTGGGATGAAATAGATTTTCCCAAAGAATTGGTCATTGAGGAGGCAATAGCTCTTCGAAATAATATTAACAGTGAAATCATAAAAGTCAAACAAACTTCTGATGAAACTGTTAAGATCAGGTTTAATGAACCCGATCAGGCTGATAATATAAGTTATTCATCTAGATTGACTAGATCAAATTCCTCTTATATTTCACCTATTAATTATACTATAAATTTTTCATCAAGAGTGTCTACATCACAAATTAGAGAAAATAATAGAGCAAATATCATAAAAATTAGTACTGATAATATTGCCAGTGCTATTCCTGATCCGACTGTATCCGAAATGAATTTTTCCAATGGTTAGAATCAAATAGATTTTAATCCGGGTTCACAGGCGAAAAAAAATTTTTTTGAAGAATTTAAAAAACCCAGATGGGAACTTTTCAAATATTGGTTTTTTGATAATTTTGATAAGAAACTAATAAAAAAAAAATTCAAGATGATTTTTATTATAATTTTAGTAGTCACAATAAGATAATTGCTTTTGTGCCATGGTTTATGTCTAAATATGTTGGTGGTTATATTTCCATGCTAGAAAAGATTTAAGCTCAATAGTGGTAAAATTACTAGCTCTGTATTTCCCCCACAAACATCTTTCCAAATGGGAGAAAAGGATAAAGTAATTTATTATACTGCATTCTCAAAATTGTTTGATGATGATACTAGCAAAATTACTGCTAGAAATTTGAATACTATGCTCAGACAGAATAATTATACTAATATATATATATTAGTATTCTGGGTGAACAGATAGTTTTAATTGATGAAAGGCTGGATAGATTAATAACAAAAGTCCATAAAATATCTAGAAAGGATACTACAAAAGGCAAAGAGCAAGTTGCTACTGCAAGTATCCAACCAACTCCTGAGGTCAAAGACTTTAAAATAAAGAGTCTCGAAGACCTGGAGAATTTTAGATAAAAATTTGAAGGATTTAAAATTAGTCCTTTAAATTTAGAATATTGATCTGATGAAGAGAGAAAAGTAAAACTCTCTGATGAGATTAATAAAATCTTAGAAAAGTTTGCTCGTAAACCAGTCCAAAGGATGTTTTATTATCCTAGGCCAACTTCTCAAGATGTACTCATAAAAGACCTGATGCTGTTATTCCCAGAACTACAGTGGCACAGAAATCTATGAATGGAACATAGATGGTTTTACTGACCGTCAGATTTATACTCAAGTACATAGAATACTTATGTACATCACTATCTGCAAGGTTAATAAAGATTTTGAGAAAATCATTGTTGAGATGATAGTGGCAGGTTTTACTGGCCAATTAAAAGGCTGGTAGGACACTTATTTAACAGAAAAATAATGCAAAGAAATTATGGGAGCCGTCAAAATAGAAGATGGTCAGAATATCCAAGACGATGTATATTCCTTAATTCTTAATATTATAGAATATTTCTCTGGAAGATGGTCAGACAATAGTGAGACCTTAAGCAACATGCTCCAAAATCTTAGATGTAATACACTGATAAATGTTAGATGGTATAAAGATATTTTTTTATCCAGGGTAATGGAATTACCAGAGTGTAATAGCACTCACTGGAAATCCAAATTTATTGATGGACTCCCAACACTCTTTGCTGAAAGAGTTAGAAAAATGCTTCGAGGAACTGCAATGAGCATAGATTATAATAACTATACCTATGAAAAGTTTATTAGTGTATGCACACAAGAAGGCTTAGCTCTATGTAATGAGATTAAGTTAAGCCAGAAAATCAAGAAGCATCGTCTTAATGAAAGACAACAGTCAGGAGAATTTTGTGAACAATTCGCCATAGATATTCCTAAAAATAAAAAGTCTCATAGACATAAGAAAGATCAGAAAGAACCTTATAGGTATAAAAAAGAAGAATAGAGGATCTTTTGATAAGAGATATGAGAAGAAGGATAAGAGAAGAAAGGCTTATAAGCATAGAAAGGATTTTATAAAATTCAATACGCCTAATGCATGCTACAAATGTGGCAAAATAGGTCATTATGCTAGAGATTGTAAGGTCAAGGATAAAATTAAGAACCTTGATCTATATGATAATATTAAAGACTCTTTATACAAGATTTTGTTAAATTCTTTTCGGGATAATTTACCGGAGAATAGTGATAAAGAAGATTCATCAACTGATGAAGATCTAAGGGCTCTACAAGAGGAGGAATACCTTTCTTTAGATGATGAATGTGAATGTGGACTCTGCAAACAGAATCAAGATCAGTGTTGTAATAACAACACAGCTGATGCGTTTTTCAATATTTATTCTCAATTCAAAGACTTAGAAGTCAATGTCCTAACCAATGATAGTTTACTAGAGCTTCTCAGGGTTATTAAAGTCCCAGAGTTAAGGTCCCAGATAATTAATCAGGTGGACAATATTAAGGATAATATTCCTAAAAGTCCTGAGATTGAAGAAACTCCTTCTCAAAAGGGACCATATACAATGTCTGAGATTAAAAGGATTTTGAAAGAAAAATCTCAGGCCATTGATAGGCTGCCCAAGATTTGAAAAATGAGATTCATAATCTCAAAGGAGAAATCTCGGGCTTAAAGGCTTCTAATATAGCCTTAGACAAGAGAATTATCAGACTACAAAATTCTCATGTGTCTACAAGCCAGGAATTCAGTACTAATATTACTGAAGAAGGTTTGGATGCTAGTACCTCATAGAATGGGGTAAAAGATGATTTTCTAGGAACTGTTAATATGGCTGATAATGAGTTTTTACATAAACTTCAGCTATTTACTACTCAAAAGTTTTTAATAAAAGTTACTCGTTTAATAGATTATAATTTTTAAAAAGAGTTTGTTGCTTTATTTGATAGCGGTGCTGATTTAAATTGTATTAAAGGAGTAATACCTTCAAGAAATTTTCATAAGACTACTCATATACTAAAAAATGTCAGTGATCACCAAATAGGTATTTCTTATAAAATACCTAGAGCTTATATTTACTAGAAAAATATCTGTATACCAGAAAGTTTTGTTTAGGTAAAAGAAATTTATCAAGACGTAATATTAGGAGTCCCATTTTTCCATCAGATAATTCCTTTTATTAATTGGGATACTCATAATTTCACAGAAACTTTTAATGGAAAAGCAATTCTTTTATTAATTGCTACTTTTTAAATTCTTTCATATTTTGAGTGTAACGAAGAAAAGTTTTGATAGTAAATAGTAGTATAAAGTACTTTCTCTTATCTTTATTAAATAGCGGAGCAAACAAAGGTCTTCCTCTTGCTTCCAACTTTAACTGCATATTTATTTTAATGTAGAGAAAATCAAAGGCCATTGTAAAAGGGGGTCATGAAGAGGTATCACGTTTGTTTTCTCAATTACACTTTTTTTTTTGGTTATTGTTATAGAAACGTGTATTTACATCTTTGAACAAAAAATTTTTTGAAGTAGTGTTTGGTTGAAGGCAAAACGGTCAATCAGCTTGTGATAGATAAATTAGTAAATTAACTTCACACTAAAGGGGCTTTCCTTTTGTGTGTGTGTCTCTCTCTATATATATATATATATATATATATATATAGATAGATAGATAGATAGATAGATAGATAGATATATAATAATATAATATAAATATAAATTTATACTATAATATAATTTAGGATTCTAAAGTCAACTAAAATTATTGTTATTAATTATTTCCCTATATAAACAATGTAAAAAGTCCTAATATTCAGGACTTAAAAAACTAAAATTTAGTACTAATATAGGTGTGCAAGCGTGTACATGTTTAGGGAAGATTACTAACGAAGCATTGAAATATCTAAACTTCTTTTTGAGAACTTTTATAAGTGTGACATGCGAAAGCACACATTTTATAAATTTTTATGTATATAACCGAAACAAAAAGTATACAAACATATTTTTTATATTAGTTAAAATCTCAAATTATAATCTATTTAAGAGTTGTCTACGAAGGTGTGATTACGGATTTGCGCTCCAATATCAGATCTTACATTATGATCTAGCAGCTAAATAATACTCTAACAATATAAATAATTTAACTTATTTTGAGTACATTAACAATATAAATAATGTTTAAGCAAATTTTAACTCATATCACAATAATATAATGATTTACTAGAGCAACTGAGGCCATTAGATTAGAATTTGCTGGTGAAGGAAATTTCTTAAAAGATCCAGGTACTATTAAAAAGTATATGATAGCACTCTTAAGATTGCAATTATGTGATATTTAAATAGACAAATATATTTGTGTATTCCAAGATTATTATTACCATATTTATAATAGGGTAGAACATATGAAAACATACCTTCCTATGTTCTTTACAAAAATACCCGACCCATGGGGTAAAAAATTAATAGATACATATAATCCAGGAACTGCCGATACCTTAGGAAAAAGGATAACGCATTTAAAAGATAAAATGAGTGAATGGTGTGGGGATGCCATTCTAGCAAAAGCTACACGAGGATTAAGCAAAAAAGTTACATTATGTTGTGACAATCCAAAAATGCCATTAATGATTGGATGTGATAGCCCATATTACTATGGAAAAATTAAAAGAAAATATAAGAAAAAGAAACATTTTAAGAAAAGATATTTTAAAAAAAGAAAAGCTAGATATTATAAAAAACAAGGGTATAAAAGATATAAAAAACCTTTTTATAAGAGGAATAATAAGAAGAAAAATCCTCAGGAATGTCGATGTTATTACTACAAGAAAATTGGACACTATGCTAATAAATGTCCTAAAAAATTTAATAATAATAAAAAGATAGAAATTGATGAAGATATTGAAGAAATGATAAAAATGAAAGAATTCATATTACTAAATAATTTTGAAGAAGTTGATTCAGACGATAGTATTTTTATACTAACAGATACTGATTATTATTCATCGTTACAATATCGTTATCTTGTTCTATTTTTAGAATTAATTCTGTAGAGGAATATGTTATGTCTAAAATAATCATGATCTCAAAAGTAGAGTAATTTTCTTGACCATTATAATATTATAACAGTATAATTTCTTAACTTAAATAAAAAAGATAAGGGTCCACTACGCTTCCATACTTTATCCCGTTTTGACCGCAAATACTCCGGGTATCCGCCGAGACTTTTACCGGACGTTTCAGTCCCAACCTGTTACCAGGTAACTTCCCTTGGCGTTCCTTCAGAATACTACAGCACAGCCTAGTTTCGTTTCCTACCTCTAGGCGTAAGGGTTAAGTATGAAAGGGGAGTCTTTTATTTTCATAAAAGAGAAGAGATTATAATGTAAGAATATTTATGCTCAAGAAACTTACTCACAAACTCTTAGTGTTTATTCATATCGGAATTTTTACAAAGGTAGAAAAGAAGGCATACTCATCGATACCCCTTTCTTTACAGAGTGACTCTTTATATACTGAAGAGTTGGACTTCAAACTTTTTTACAATACATTATAATAAAAGATAAGAAAATGACATCTTATCAATTTATTTAAAAGATAAGACTTCTTACATAATCTTCTAAAAGAAAAAGACTGAAAATGACTCTTTGCCTAACTATTTGCCTAACTACTTGACTAACGACTCTTTCTATTAAGAAAGGTCTTTATCATCTACATTTTAAAAATTCTTCTTTATCTCCTTATCTTCTGCTTTGTTGAAATCTATCCGCTTGTCTTGTCTTTATTCGGAAGATGTTGACATGGCATCCTCTATCTTTTCCTTGTTTGCTGTGCAAAAATCACATGTACCTCTTGAGTGTTGCCTCATTCGACATAGTCGTTGCTGTGCTTGAGGACTAGATTTAATTATTCCTTTTTCAATTAAATTTATCTTTGCTTGTAGACAATAGGATAATAAATAGAGAAGAAGCTTGTTTAGGAATACTAAGAGGAAATTTACGCTACGGAAAAATAAAATTTAATATATACCCAAGAATTTCTTATCATATGCTTGATAAAGACTTTGATAAAACTTTAAGTTTGATACAAGATTTTAGAAGAAAAGAATTCTTTATTAAAGATAATAGACCTTATTCTATTACCTATACGATATCATATGCTATTTCGAATACTCATCATTCCGATTGCTTTGTAATAAAAGACATAATTGATTATCCCTATTTATTTGAAGAAATAAGTCAAGTACAATTTCCCAGCATGGCTAGAATACGGGAAATAGATGATACTTTATTAAACCTAGATTTACTACCAAAACCATTGATTAACGAATTACCTAGATTATCTTTTACAGGACCTAGGGTAATCAATCAATAGGATTTAGAAGCACAGCTTCAGAAAAATTTAATAGAATACCTTTAGAAGCCAAAAATGATGAAATAAAAAACTGTAAGATAAAGGGAGAATATTTTAATGGGATAAAATTCACTCCTGTAAATATTCTAATAGATACTGGTGCTAATGGAAATTATATTAGCCATAAACTTTGTGATAATTTGCAAAAACATAGATTACTTAATAAACACCAATATACAAACTTTAATGGAGAACTGCATGAAATAAATAATGCAGTAGAAACGATTATAAAATTTGAAGATACAACAATTCCAATTAGACTATTAGTCGAAAATGAAGGATACAATGATACACTTGAAATAATGTTAGGAACTACTTTCCTATATAATGTAAAACCTTGCGATATACTTGATCATGGAATCAAGTTTACTTATAATCAAAAGGAAATATATATTCCAAAATGACTAGTAAATATAGTATATATATTCCAATAGGAATAACCTATAAAGATTATAAAGCAGAATACTTTGCTGCTTATATTGATA